>JAQJVL010004808.1:0-41115 GCA_035578905.1 Stictocephala bisonia
TTATATATATTTCTTAAAATTAATGAAAAATTATTATATTTGGAATTGCACAAATATCAGAAAAATAAAACAATCAATAATACTGCACAAATACTTTTCAACAAATGTTGATTCTTCACTACACAAAATCTCTATTAATAAAATGTAAACTTATCTTTTGAAAATAATTTACTTTTGTAAATTCAAATACAGTAGAAACCGTATTTTCCGTATTTGACCGTGGCCATGATGGATCGGAGAATAGACGGATTATAGAGAATTCACCCACTCACACTTATATTGCTGGAAATTTATTATTAGTACTTACGCCTGTTAAATTTTAATACTATATAGTACATATTGATTAATGAAATGAGAATGAAAAGGTTAGAAAAAAAGACATGTTACAGAATAACTAGAATCTACAGTTTACGGTGACAACCGCGTCAAGGTACTATCTACAATATTTACAAGATGACCAGACGTTTCGCCCATACTGTGATGTGGCATCCTCAGTGGTGAGTGGACTGAGTCTCAGAGAAACCACTGAGGATGCCACATCACAGTATGGGCGAAACGTCTGGTCATCTTGTAAATATTGTAGATAGTACCTTGACGCGGTTGTCACCGGAAACTGTAGATTCTAGTTATGACACCGGCCGCTTAAGCCTAAGTTCTAAGATGTTACAGAATGTATATACTGCAGGTCACAATTTGTAATGTGAAGTTTATAAACTACAAGAAATATATCTATTTCTTCAAAACTATACGTCTAATTGACTTGAAATTTTGAACATCTTGGCCCCTAGAGGTTCATTAAGAAAGGATTTTCCTCTCCGACCTCAGGACTCTGTTCCATTGGCTTTTCTGACCTCAGGACTCCGTCCACTGGCTTTCAAAATGCCCATGGTATTCTTATGGAGCTAAATTAATTGATTGATTTATTTGATTAACTCATTCGATGCGGCCGGCCCCATATGGGGCCGTCAGAGCAGCGCGCGCAACGCTGCCGGCCCCAGGTGGGGACCGCGTGTAGTGCTTTGTCAATTCCCTTAGTGTGGTTCAGCCACTCGTTGTAGAAGGTTGGATCTCTGCCGCATTTTACAGTAACCCTAGTGCGACATTTTGGTTAGCTTCGTTCGCGTTTCCGCACAACGACTCGGATCTTTTAATGCTAATGTTTTATTGCTTTTAGTTTTCGCTTTTAGTGTTGTGTTATTGTGTAGGATTTGTGTTATTTGTTGTATATATTAAACTTATTCTTTTTAAAATGGATAGTGCAGTGCCTAGTACTTCTCGAGAGAATGACAGCAGTGACAGTGATGGTTCTGTGGACAATATCCAGCAGGCTGTTGATGACAGTTCTACTGAATGTTCATCAATCAGTTCAGACATTGATGATGCCATTGTTATTGATTCTCCCACTTGGAGCATTTATACTACAGGTATGCGACCTATTCAATTTGTTAGAACAGACACTTTATTGGTACCTATTCGGGGGACTGGATCGCCATTGGACTTTTTTAACCTTCTCCTTGATGATGTTTTTCTAGAAAGAGTGTGTGTATTTACAAATGAATATGCATTCAATGTAGTGTACTGTAAACTTGACCTTACTCCTAAATCACGTATAAATGCCTGGAAAGACCTTACTATACCGGAGTTAAAAACATTTTTAGGAATTTTATTACACACAGGCACCATTCACATGAACAGAATCCAAGATTATTGGAAAACGGATTATTTGTTCAATCTGAAGTGTTTCAGTTCATTTATGTCTAGGGATAGATTCTTAGCCATCATGCGTTGTCTACATTTTTGTAGCACAAAACAAAATTCTCGTAACACTGAAAAACCTATTGATAAAATTCAGTTTGTAATTGATTATTTCAACTACAAAATGAAAAGTGTGTACTACCCCCAAAAGGAGTTGTCCCTTGATGAAGCCATGGTTCTATGGAGAGGAGGGTTAAACTTCCGACAGTATATCAAGGGAAAGAGACACAAGTATGGTGTCAAATTATATACTTTATCTGAACATCAGGGTTTCATTTTGAGATTCCTGTTGTACACAGGAAAATCAGACACTACTGTTGGTGGTTTTGGACATACTGAGAAAGTTGTTTTTTGCCTACTGAACGATTTCCTGGGACGTAGTCACTCAGTGTATATGGACAATTACTATAACAGCTATGCTCTAGCTTCAAAGTTATTAGCTGAAAAAACATACTGTACAGGGACCTTGCGTATGGGAAGAAAATATACACCACAGGAAGTAACAAACACACCTTTGAAGGCAGGCGAGACTATTGCACGCTATGCAAATGGCGTAATGATTGCAAAGTGGAAAGACAAGAGGACTGTCTTGTATATTTCCACGGAACATGAGAACACAATGGTTCAATTTGTTGATAAAAGAAGCCGCACAAAGGAAAAACCACTACCAATAGTGAAATATAACGCTCACATAAGTGGTGTTGATCAAGGAGATCAAATGATGGCGTAACACCCAAGTGAGCGCAAAACCCTTCGGTGGTACAAAAAAATTTTTGTACATTTCATTCAGATGACCTTGGTGAATGCCCTACAACTACATAATATGTACCAACCAAAAAAGACTCTGTATGATTTCCGGTTGGGAATAATCAGAGGGCTTTTACCTCAGCCTATTCCCAATGCAATTGAATCTCCCGGCCAAAAACGGAAAAGAAAAACACGCTCACAAGCTGGCAAAAATTCAAGATCAAGAAGCAAATGTAAGTCGTACAAAGAGAAAGAAATGCCGGCAGTGTACGAAGGACGGAAAGCCCAACACAAAGACTGCTTTTCATTGTGAAACATGCCCGGAAAAACCTGGCTTGTGTTTGGGTAACTGTTTCGAAAAGTATCATGACTCTCTACACTAAAAGTCTACAATTGGATGTGTGCAGTGGATGTATATAGTGTATATAGCATTTATAAATAATAATAAAAACAATAACAATAAAATAGGCAGTGAAAATAAACAAATATCAACAGTGATACACGTTGCAGTGGTGCGCGCGCAGTACGTGGTTGTGACTAAACTGCGGACGGCCCCACGTGGGGCCCAGACTTGTGACGTCACATTTTGCCGGAAATACGACAAGAAACATCTTTTAGACATTCAATCCTGAATTCCTACCATAAAAGGTAAGTAATATTAGTATAATATTTTTTCCACATTTCCCAACCCCTATTGTGATTTTACCGCATTGAATGTGTTAACAGCTGTTAAATAAAAACAAATTGAGTAAAATTGTGGTAAGCTAAACTTGAAAATAGTTGAGTAGAATATTAAATTACGCGTATCAAGATCAAATAATTTTTTAGTAACAGTAGAAAAGTACAGTGTAAACTGAAAGCTTGCTGCACATTTTTATTAGGTATAATCAGACTCAATATTATGACAGGCGAAAGGGGCGGGTACAGCTAGTATATTTTATAAGACATGTGGAAAAAGTATATAATTTTTTAACTCTTTCCATCCCAGCATCCAGTTTTCCGGACGTTCAGAAATAAAACTTTTTAAAAATATTTAATTAATGGCATAGAAATGTTCGGAATAACATTTTCTATTATAAAAACGCTGATTTGTTACGATAGAATACTTTATTACAGTACCACAACTTGTATTATTTTGTTGCCTTTGTTTTGCATTAACCCAAGGAATGTTGATCGCCTCAAATTGAGGCGAAGTGTGCGCACTGTGTTACAGCCGCTCACAGTCGAAATAAAACTTCAAAACCGTTTCAAATACATATAATTTGAAAGACTGTGAACCAGTGTTTGTTTATGTGTTTTTGAATTTTCTCTACGAATTTCCTACGTGACACAGTGGCTTGTTGATTTCGTCTGTTTACTTTGTCTCATGTGCCATCTGTCTGTCTACCCGCACATTCCCGTTCGCCATTGTTGTGCTTTTATGCGACTTTTAGTGTTTGTATTTTATTTAACTAGTTTTTATTGTTATTTAAAGGTTACTGGTCGGTAGCGTAGTTGGTTCAATCCCAGCTTCATGTGCTAAAGGTTCTCAGTTTGATCCCAATCAGAGTCATAATACATTTTGAGAAGGATCAGCTGATAACCACCGGCTGTTCATTTGTCATTGGGCTATTAATTAATGACACTTTCTAAGGAATAGTCGGCCTTAGTTTGTAACAATTATTACATTCGCTCATCTACACTCATCACTCTCTTTCGAAATCCATATTCGCCCATATCTTGACGATCGGCGTCTTATGAATAAATAAATAAAATAAATAGATCTGTGTCGTTCAAGTGACAATCAAGATAGGGACACTTGAACGATCTGGATTGTCATTTTCGTTGATAAGGCAACACATTCTGACTAATTATTACTTCTTATCTAATTTTATGTAAATATTGGTCAATATAATGATATATTTTGTTGTTCAGCACAAAACTATGTACAACTTGTGTATCTCAGTTCTCTTCTAAAAATGTAATTTTACATAAATTACCTATAAACTTTTTATAAAATTTCCCCCTCCCCCCACTATCAATATTTTTAATGCATTTCTTTCTGATGAAAATGATGTACATTATATCCTTCTGACAGTATTAATAAATTTATAGCAAATTTTTAAAACAAGTCTTACAAATCACTAAAAATATGGCAACATTTGAGGGTATTAGCATCGACATTCCTTGGGTTAACAAATAACAAACATCACTACCAATGTACGTGTATGGGTGGGTGGGTGGGTCACTACCACTGTACATGTATGGGTAGGTTGTTGGGTCACTACCACTGTACGTGTATGGGTGAGTGGGTGGGTCACTACCAATGTACGTGTATGGGTAGGTTGTTGCGTCACTTCGTCAGATGTGATCGTCAGCTGAGGTTAATTGTTATTTCTTGACTGATGTGATTATTTGTAGAGTATGGAAGGTAAATATAAGTAAAATAAAATGTAATAGATTGCCAATAAGTGATAATAAAATCACTAACTGTGTGTATGACGAGAGTGGTGAATCAGACCACTGCCCTCCAGTGACTCTAAAAAAGAGCCTACTCAACTGGCTATAGTTCGAATAAAATAACTTTGGTACTGGCGGAACGGCCTCACGCCACTGGTCTGAAATGACAAAACTCTGAGCTTTAACTTGCTGTCAAACGTAAAATAAGTAAGCAATAATTTTCAAACTAATTGTATAGTGTACACCATTTTATATTCTTTAAGGAAAAATTATGCTGGAGATTTTTCTAGAGCTAATTTGCTTTTTAAAGTGATACTTGTATTTAAAAACACGTTTTTATGAGTGAAATTGCGCGTGAGTCGTCTTTAACCTGTCACTGTTGCAAGAATAATAATAATAAAATAATGTCTTGTGGATGGATGACAGTTTGATTTATTGTGATTAGTTTGGTATAAGTCTCATTTAATAATTTTAACAGGTTAATGAGAAATTAATTTTTTTGTAAACCCTTGCAAACTCTGAAACGAAAAACGCTAGACAAAATTTCTTTGAGCAAACATTAACTGTGTTATTTATGTATTACTAAAATAATACTGTGGTACTAATAAAACATGTGGAAAAATAATGAAGAGTTGATGAAGTAAACTCATAGTTCGTTTACATCGAGGCTGTGTCGGACGCGTAAGGTATACTCTGCTCAAGGGAAAGTGTAGACTGAATATTCAGCCCAAGCGTAAAACGAATTCCGATCGACGATATTTTCAGATAAGAAATGTTTCTCCAATAATAAATAAGGTAAGTTAGTTGACTTTTGACTTTGAGGTGTGTTCGTGTTCATTTCTTTATCGATTTGACAGTGCTTAGTATAGTTTAATCACTAGTTTATTTTGATTACAGTTATTTAGTTTTAGTGATATTACAATTTTTTTATTTAGATGTGACAATAATGCTATAGGATTCAGTGTATATATAATTATCAGTGTTTATTTCAATTCTAATATTTAGGCTCTTTCAAATTTTAGGTAATGTTCTATTGGTAATTGACAAGATTTGTTTGCAATGGAAGAGGCCAGAGCTGAGCCAGTGACTGTACATTGTGCGTGTGGTATCACCGCCGCCTTGTTGACAATATAGTTTTGAAAACTCCTGAATCTTTCTTCCTAGTTCAAGAAAATTCTATTTAATACGAGAGTAAGATTTTAGTGTCACTTAAATAACACAATTAATTTAGGTTTAAACAGATTTTGTCTAGCGTTTGTCATTACCGAGTTTGCAAAGGTTTACAAAAAAATTAATTTCTCACTAACCTGTTTGAATTATTAAATGAGACTTATACCAAACTAATCACAATGAATCAAACTGTCATCCATCCACAATACATTATTTCATTATTATTATTCTCGCAACAGTAACAGGTTAAAGACGACTCACGCGTAATTTCACTCATAAAAACGTGTTTTTAAATACAAATATCACTATAAAAAGCAAATTAGCTCTAGAAAAATGTCCAGCATAATTTTTCCTTAAAGAATATAAAATGGTGTACACTATACAATTAGTTTGAAAATTATTGCTTACTTATTTTAAGTTTGACAGCAAATTAAAGCTCAGAGTTTTGTCATTTCAGACAAGTGGCGTGAAGCCGTTCCGCCAGTACCAAAGTTATTTTATTCGGACTACAGTAAGAGTCTATCTACACCGTTGAAGAGTTCAAAAACATTGCAGGTGCAAGATATGAACACTTTTGATCACTTACATACTCATTGTTACCTATTGACACTAATGTAATAATTTTATTATTTGACTCATAAACTTTATAAATTGTAATACTTGACGCCAATTCTGTTCTTGATGAATATGAAAATAAAGCTATTGTCTATTGTCAGACCACATATATAGCTTAGTTGTTATGCGTAGGATAACAAATCGAAATGCAGTGTTTTTTTTAAAAAAAGAGCTATAACTTTTTTAATTTTAAAAATAGCATTGTGAAATATGAATTTATTTGAAGACAACTAAATGGTGTTTTAAATAGTGTTATTAGCTCTGTCAATGAATTGTTTAGTGTCATTCACAACGCAACAAACTCAACAAATTTTACAAAATATTTTTTTGTAAATATATATATAAACTAGCACCGTTGCGGCTCCACCCGCAAACTTTCAAATTGTATACAAAATGTATGAAATTTATAATTTTCTTAATTCAAATTATAAGTATTTGTAACCATAAAAGCATTTTAGTGCATGAACTAAGGCTAAAAGGTTGTGTAAGAAGCAGAAGATATGCCTATTTATTTTGCTTTTTTATCATTACTAAAAGTGTAAATTATAATAATTAATTGTTAAGAGTATGTGATACTATTTTTTTTTTTTTTTCATGTTGATGTATTATGGGTTAATTATCTTAAATCTGCCAGTGATCCTATAAATCCTCTTGGATTACGCGTTGCGGCTTTTATGCCATCAACATATCCTTAGTAAACTTGAAACATTTTAAAATTTATTCTTGATGGTCTAGTCAAATTAAAAAACACTGATCATCAAATATATTTATTTAAGGATCTGATGATGGCATAAAAGCTGAACCACGTAATCCAAGAGGATTAACAGGATCACTGGCACATTTAAGGTAATTAACCTGGAAAACATTAATCAAAAGTGATTTAGAAAAACAACCCAAAACAAAAATTTTTTCATTGGTTAAAAAAAAAAAAACAAGTTATAAATTTACAATACAAGTTTTTAAGCACATAATTTTAAGCATAACTTACCGAAAAACTTCTTTAAAACTACATTATTTGTCTTTCCTTTTGGTATTAAAGTAACTAAACTTGATGAACTGCTTACTCTAGAACAGGCTACTTAAAATTGTCCGTGGGAATAGCACACTTCTCTCAAATCTATGCCTGAAAATTTAAGAGACTGTCCTTGAGACTTATTAACAGTTATTGTAAAACACAAATTAATAGGGAACTGTACTCTTTTGAATTGAAATGGATGTCTGTAGGAATTAATTGGATTCTAGGAATAAATACAGATTCTCCTCTAGTGATGCTAGTAATAATAATTGCTTTAATACAATTTTAATAAAAGGTTTCGGAGAAGCATGACTCCAATTTTTAATGCGAGTCTGTGGTGGAATCCCAGGTGAACTGATAGTATGCAAAAATTCAGTTGGAAATCGTAGAGCATTTGGAGAGCATACTTGTACAATTGGATCTATCGATAGGTATTACTTTTATTTATTGAAGAGTTTAGTAAAATATTATTAATTTCTACAGCTGTCTCATTTTTTGGAGTCAATATTGTGTTTTAACAAAGCCACTCAATTGATTTATGCTTAATTTATTAGATATTCTGTTCATTAATTCCTGTAGAGTAATTAACACATTTCCTAATTCTGAGGGCAAATTGATCTTTCCTCCATATTGGGAATATTTATCATCACCTATTCTCAAAAGTAGATCAGAAAAGTCTCCAGCAGTTTCATCGCCTCTAAGACGAACTCTCATATTTTTTATAAGAGAGAATTTTATTGTAACAGATATCAAAATCAGTCACAATAATAGAGCTTGACAGAGAAGCTTGAGGAATTGTATGATGGGTGTAGAATGAACAGGATGGTTGACAGTCCATAGGATCAGAAGAGCTTCTGGGTGGAGATGTTCTCATAGGTGAAGATGTTGATGTTGATCAACATAAGCGGCATTAACTTTTCTGCTGTTGATATTGATAGGTTTTGTGTACAAGGAGTGATAGAGGCTTGTGCTATTAAAATAAAAATAAAAAAGGAAGAACTTATAATAATATGCATATACAGACCTCCAGGGTATAATATACATTTTTTCTTTTAGTTTAATACCATTGACAGAGTACATCAACCTTAACCATAATGTAGTCCTAATGGGGGACTTTAATATTGATGTTTTGGAACGCTCAACGAATCTAATTAGATTTAAGACTTATATGGATGAGTTTAATTTTAAATATTTAATAAGAGTCCCAACTAGGATTGCTATAAATTGTAAGTCAACTTTAGATAACATTTTAGTCAATGACAAACTATCGAAACAGGTTTTAAATCCCAGTGTAATTCCAACTAGTATATCTGATCATTCTGGTATTGTCTTGGATATCCATTTTAGCTTTGGAATTCTCGGCATAGCTGCATTGGGGTACTTTAAAAAAACAAATAGTAAACAAAGAAAATCTGGATTTATTGAATAAACTTATAATTAAAGAAACCTGCGATTTTCTCAACTCTAACAATAATGGTTACGAGTCCAATATTGATGTAAATTCTATTTTCTCAAAATTCTTTAATGTTTTTAATTACTACTTTGAAAAAAGCTGCCCCGTCGTTAATAAGCGAAGGAATGTAGTTAAAAACAAAAATAATCTGCCATGGGTTACAAAAGACGTAATTAACGCAAAAAACTACCTGTTATCTTTAGATTCTGCTTGGGTAGAAAATCGCAATGACAAAATGCTTAAAAAATTACTAGTTGAGCAAAAACGCAAGTATGAGTTATTAATCAAAACTAGAAAGAAAGAATATTTTAGTGAAAAATTAAGTAGTTCCCAAAACCTTGGTGCTGATACTTGGAAAATAGTCAATAATGATTTAGGACAAAATGTTAGGTCCAAATCAAATATAATTCTCGAAGTAAACAATAGTTCCCTCTCGGATCCAACAGTTATTGCAAATGCATTTAATAAACATTTTAAAGAGCTTCCAGAAATTCTGGCATCAAAATATCGAAATCTCACATATTATTTTAAAGGGACAAAGCTTAATTGTAATATTTTCTTTCACCTGGTTAGTGAAAGCGAAAGTTTGAAAATAGTAACAAATTTTTAAAATAGCTGATCGGTTGGATGGGATGGTCTCTCCAAGGAGCTGACAAGTTTTGAAAAACACTGTCAGCTCCTTCGTAAAGCCTCTAAAACACCTCATCAATATCTCATTTCAAAGTGGAGTGTTCCCTAACCATCTAAAGATATCTAAAATCATTCCCATATACAACAACAAAGGTGATCGCCAATCAATTGAGAATTACAGACCTATTACTCTTCTCCCAGTGTTATCTAAAGTTTTTGAAAAATTAATCTGTGATAGATTAATTAATTTTCTAGAAACTAAAGGTGTAATTTTTGAGAATCAAAATTGATTCAGGAGGAAAAAGTCCACTGTGTCCGCCACAAGTGCATTCATTAATGAAATTTTAAAAGGTCTGGAGGAAGGAAATTTTGTGTCCGGTATATTTCTCGACTTACAAAATGCATTCGATTGTGTGCACTTGGATATCCTATTACATAAACTGGAAAGCTACGGAATCAGAGGAGTTGCACACAATCTCATTACTTCTTATCTAAAAGATCGGCAACAATTTGTATGTATAAATCACAATACTATTGATTATTTTTCGGATAAATGTCAAGTAACCTGGGGGATACTTCAAGGATCTATTCTTGGTCCTCTGCTTTTTATTATTTACATAAATGATATTAGTAGTATTTCAATTCCTAAGCAAACATTTTTATATGCTGACGACACGTCTCTAATTTTCAAAAACTCAGATCTCTGCAACTTGGAAATTCAAGCAAACATTGGAATTCAATATCTCAATGAAAATCTTCTAACAGTAAATGCTAATAAATCAGTTTTTCTAGATTTTACTTCTTCGAAGAGTCAACTTTGAAATACAAATTAATGTTGACAATCAGAAGATCCTAAGTGGTGATTCAACAAAATTTTTGGGATTAGTACTTAATAAAAATTTGAGTTGGGACAATCATACTGATGACCTTTGCTTGAAATTGGCCAAAGGAAACTTCATCATACGAAAGCTTTCAGTGATATGTGATATACCTACTCTCAGTATGTATATCACACATTGCTTATTTTGCCTTTTTTTTATTCACATTTGTCTTTTGGAGCTGAGATTTGGGGTAACACTTCAAAAAAGAATATTAACAAATTATTTCTTCTTCAAAAAAGAGCAATCAGGTATATTGCTGGTCTCGGCTATCGGGATTCCTGTGTGGGAAAATGTAATGAGCTACAAATTATGTCTCGACCATGCCTGATCATTTATAAAATAATATTGTATATGGCAACCTCTAACCACAGAAGAAATAAAGAAATTCATTCCTACGGTACTTGAGGTGCTAGTTATTTCGTAATTGAAAATCAAACTACTAAAGCTTTTGCTGCTTTGACTTTGGGTCAAAAGCTTGGAATGGACTTCCAGTGCATTTTAAAACACTTGAATATCGTAAATTGAAAAACAAGCTAAAACTATTCCCTTGGGCCATCCTTTGTATGAAATAAATTCATTTTTTGATATAATTAAATAAATTGTGTAATATAGGATACAATATCACAGTTTTAATTCAAACCCATTATACTTACTCTACTGTACTTATATGTATGAGGTAATGAAGATATGTATGTAATAGACATGTGACACCATTCATGTTATATAGTGTAATATAATTCATATTATAATGTATAATTTTATGAATAAAGAGATTCGGATGTCACAACAAGTAAGACATGGAAATGGGCTTCAAATTGTTTCCCCTAAACCGGAGACGTCGTTTAACTCTTTCACTCTATCCATATTTGGCCAGAAGTTTGCCATCACGATATATTTCAAACTCAAGGGGAAAATGTCTCCCACTGCAATGAGCTCACAAGAATTACCGTAAGTCTCACATTTGGACTTTTCGGATATCTATTATAGCTTATTGGAGTATCTTTGGTCTACCCGGTTTATAGTGAACTGTTTTAACCGCTGATAGTTGTTAGAAATGTGATTTACAATAGCTACCCGTACCTCAAACGCTCGAGACGCTAAGACAGGGAGTAAAATAAGCATGCACCATCTCCAAAATCACACGTTGAGGAACATCCCCCACCATCTAAGAATATATTTATATGTTCAACTATGTCTTGAAAAAAGGCAAAAAAAAGAATCTGTCATATAAAAAAATGAAAATGATGACACCTCTCTTCCAGGGAATTAATATGTACACGTTAACTTAAATTACATTTCAGAAAGAATTATTTACGTACAACTAAAAACAATTTAAATCAAAGTAATTTGTCAACAATTCAAACATAATACAGTAATTAAACAAAACGTAACAAATTTGTGTTGTTTATGTTTTTGTGCGTCAGCTGTTTTAAATAAATGATTAAATGAAATTAATGCCAATGTTATTCTTATGGAAAAAATTGAATGTTTGGGGGGCTGTTTCTACCCCTCAGAAATGGAATTTCAAAATATCCTTTTCTGAAATTCTTCTTAGGAACTAAGACCATAAAACAAAGGTACTGTAGAATGTTCAAGTAACTATCTTCTACGGTTTACGCTGTACATTGATTTTTAGATCGGCCTCCATGAACATTTGGGGGGCTGTTTCTACCCATCAGGGACAGAATTTAAAAAAAAATCCTTTCTTAGCACTCACTAAGACCATAAAACGAAGGTACTGTAAACATTTCAGAAGCTATCTTTTACAGTTTACGTTGTATGTTGATTTTTAGATCAGCCTCTATATATATTTCTTATGGAGAGGTATAAACATTTTCCAAAAAAAAATCAAGATTTTTGCACCTCAACATTAAAATTTCACAAAATCCTTTCTTAGAACACACCTAAACCCAAAAATGAAGGTACAGTACTGCCAAAATTTCAAAATCCTACCTACTGTGGTTAAGGCTCTGCATTGATTTTTAATTTTTCACTTCTTCTTTTATAAATATACATACAAAAAAGTTATAAATTTTGTTAAGTCCTTTTTTATTTTATTTTCTACTATAGGTGATGTCTTTAGGAAACTAATGAAACTTAAAATAATAAATTTGCTTCATAAATAGAATTTTTTTAGTAATGTACAACAAATTCGACAAAAAGAGCCTGAGTTTTTTTTTTTTTTTTTTTTTTTTTTTTTGTATGTCAAATATAAGAATATCTGGGTTTTTTTGGAACAACTTTTTACAAAATGTCTGGGACGGAAAGGGTTAATACATTAAAAACATTAATCTCTTTTTCTAAAGTATGCATAAATCTGTGGGCTTCAAACTGGCCTGTGCTCACAATTCTTGGCAACAATCCACTATAAAACGCTTATTAAATAACAATATATAATCATAGCCTCCCTTAATTATTAAAGATATGTCAAACAAAATGTTACTTTAAAGCTTACCTCCATGTTCTGCAAACTTAGAATTTGATAAGATCTGTTTTGCAAACTTTAACCCATTTTTGTATTGCTTTTGTTCATAGCATTTCTGAAACAAAAAAAGTTCAAATACATTCATTTCTATTTCAAAGAAGACAGGACCTTATTGATAATCATAACTTCCAAGATACATAAGATTAATTAGGTAATGTTAAGTAGTTAACATTTTCTTCAATATTAAACTTTTCAAGTCAATCATATTACCACTGACTAATGAAATGGACAGTGAAAGGCAATGCATTTGCTGTAGAACCAGGGGAGATCTGTTATAATATGTTGAAAATAAAAAAATTAATTTCATATGGCTTTTGGTGGAGAGAGATTTTCAATTGAGACGCAGTTCTCCTTTTTTGTTTAGACAAGCCCATATTTGTTTTGTAGACTTACATTATGCCATTTATTTTATTATTATTATTACACCACGGTCAAATTTAACCAATTAAACTGTCATATTTTGAAATATAGATGGTTATGCCTCCATCAAAGGTTGACTGTTGCAGAAGAATAAGCTTACTTGGCTGTGTTGTTTGTTTGTTTATATCGCATAGGTTATATCAGTAAAGTTAGGATATTCTACATTAGCATTTTACAGTAAAGGCTAAAAAACCTTAAATTCATCTTATTTCTTTTTTCCAATTTCTGATTATGGCAGAAGTAAATAGAGAAAGAGGCTAATTGTAATACAACAATTATAAACAAAATAACAAATAATATAATCGTAGGCTATTTAACATTTTTTCAGTCAGTCAGAGTCTGAGGAAAATTGTTGGATATTCTAGGGCACATCTTTGTAACTTGAGATACTAATTTCTGGATATTCTAGGGCACATCTTTGTAACTTGAGATACTAATTGTTGGATATTCTAGGGCACATCTCTGTAACTTGAGATACTAATTTCCTAAAACTTTCCTTTCATAATCTATACTGTGAAATAAACTGGATATCACAGAGGTTATTTAATTTCTTGCCTAAAATGTTGGATTACCTAAAAAGTTTGGTTTCTATTTCTTTCATTACATATGAATGAACCAAAGGATAAAAAAGCCTTTTTTTCTTTATTCATCTATGCCACATTAATTACATGAATAGTGTCAAGAAATATATTGTAACTTTATTCATTAACATCATATAGGTACATTGATAAGACCAAGATATAAACAAATGAATAGATTAGGTTACCTTCAACAGATGAATACGATCTAAAAGTTTGTTATAAGATATAAAAATATTCCGTAACACACTAAATTTTGTAGTTCTAAATAATAAAACTTAAAAAATAAATTTATCACTTAATTTTTTAATTATTTCTATATCTTATATTCATGTTTCCCATTTTAATTGCATTAAAATACTTAATTATAATTACAACACAAAAAAAGAAATGTAATTCATCTTAATGGTAACCAATTTTGTTAATAATAAATTTAAATGCTGCTCAGCCTTTTTTGTTTCTCTTGTAGCACTTATGTTCCAGAATTCGTCAAAAGAGTATAGTGTTAAGGATAAAAGATAATTTTTAAGTAATTTTTTGAAAATATTAAAATTTTGTTCTTTCAAAATATTATTTGGTAAGTTAAATAAAAAAACTTAGTGCCGATGAAACTGGCTTTCTTTTCAAACAATTTCAATTTATGTGGTTCAACAAACCGATTACTTCGGGTGTTGTAATTGTGAAAGTTTGGATTTTGAGTTGAAATATTCGTTTTTTCACATATAATACAGTTTCAAAAATGTATAAACCATACACAGTTAGAATTCCCAATTGCAAAAAATATGGTTTTACAGTTTGTCTTTTTTTATTTGAAAAATGATTCTCAGGGCCTCTTTTTGTTTGAGAAGAATTCTATCTAAATTTGTTGTTGTTGTAGCTCCATTTATAGATATACCGTGTGAGTTTATTAATGAGAAATTTATTGCTTTTAAGGTTTCCATATTGCAAACTTTTAACATTTGTCGCAAGGCATAAAGAACTGAAGACATTCTATTTACCACATGGTCAATATGTCTATCCCAGCTTAAATGTTGGTCTAATATTAGGAATTTTGTGCTATCAACTTGATTCAATTCTAAATTATCTAAATAAACATCCAACTCCAGTTTTGATCTAGTTTGTTTTGTATTAAAACTTATTAAATTTGATTTAATAAAATTTAATGAAAGATTTTTGTTATTTGAAAATTCTTTAACCGCCGAGAGACTTAAGAACGATTTGAGCTCAATATCCTGCAGACTTTTTCCTGAAATTGTGATATTGGCATCATCTGCGTAAAGGCATACCGAGCCTCCTGCCTGCATTACATCTGGAAAGCCTTTCATATAACACAAGAATAACACAAAATAGATCCCTGGGGGACACCATGTTTTACTGTTTGATAATTTGATTGAAAATTCTGAGTGTAACTATATTTACTATTTGGGTAACTAAATTTATTAAGAATTTGGGTACATTGTTGCCTATTTTACAGATATGACCTGAACCAATCAATTAATTTTTTATTGCAGTATTAACAATTATTACATCGTATTGCAAAAGTCAATATTTGTTTTACTAATACATAATAAATAAGATTTTATTATAATTCAAAATTATAATAGGCCTACTCTATTCTACCACTCTATCAACCGTACGTACATAAATTACAGGCATTCTACATTCATACTATACACCAGTGTCATTGGGGCCAAATTTTGATTTTTTTTTACTCCCAGTGGCTTTCCATGAACTCGCCAACCGAGTAAAAGACTCTTGACATCAAGAGGTGTTTTAAGCGATATTTGAAAGTATTGAAACTCTGGCTTGTTTTGATATCTTCAGGAAGCTGATCAAGCAATCCAACCCCAACCTGCGCAGGAAGGCAGTCAGACGCCATTGTTCTACACCAAACTCCAGGGAAATTGTCCCTGCCATGAGTTTCATAGTGATGGACGTCCCTGCCCTGGACCAATTCAGTTTTAAAACTGACAGTACAGGAGTGCCTCCAGCATGTACAGGCAGGGCAAGGTCAGCATTCCCAACTCCCTGAAGGCGTCTCTACACGACTCTCTATTTTGTAATTTCGAAATGATTCTAATAGCTCTTTTTTGGAGCTGAAAACCCCTTTCGAATTTGGTTACAGCGCAGCTACCCCAGAGTCTTATCCCGTACGATAGGTGGGGATATATGAGGCCATAGTAGGCCATTTTTAAGACATCAAGAGAGCAAAGTTTTGTGAGGTTACGTAATATGTAAATGCCTGAGGTAACCTTTGTACAGATATTACCAATGTGGTCATCCCAGGTCAGCCCTCGATCAGGGTACATTCCCAAGAACTTAGTAGAATCTGCATTCTCTATAAGAGCATCATCTATTACTATGTTTGGAAGAAATTCGTCCTCCCTTTGAATGAGACAATATTTGATGAAATTTGATTTTGCGCTGCTTGTATGTAGATTGATATCGGAAAAATGCTGAATGCAAGAACTCAGCATCACATAAGAATCAATCTCTAAGCCGTCAATTGTTTTAGATTTAATCCAGAGTCGTATCGTCAGCGTACTGGACAACCTTTCCATTTTGGATTGGAGAGTTCAGCCTGTTGACGTAAATAAGAAAGAGGACTGGTCCAAGTATTGATCCCTAAGGGACTCCATATTTAATTTCTACGCTTTCAGATTTGACATTTTCCACTTGCACGAGTTGGTGTCTGTTCTCCAAGTAGGATGTAAGCCATTCAAGCGGTTGTCCGCGGATTCCGCTTGCCTCTTACTGGCGCAACAGTGTCGCATGATGCACACAGTCAAAGGCCTTAGAAAGATAGAGAAATATGCTGAGCATATGTTCTCGCTTCTCAAGTCCGTCCACAACCATCTCGACTGGCTTGGTAACAGCCTCGATGGTCGATTTATTTTTTTTAAAGCAAATTGCTTCTCACTCAAGATATCGAATTTTTTCAAAAAAAGTTTAGTCTTTTCAAAAATGTTTTTTCGAAGACCTTACTGAGAACGGGTAAAATTGATTTAGGACGATAATTAATTGCTGGTCAGGCAAGGGTCATCCTTTTTAAAAACCGGCGTTATTTTTGCAATTTTGAGAATGTTGGGGAAGCGTCCGGACGCAAAAGAAAAGTTTATTAATTTTGTCAGTGGTTTCAAAATCTGCCTTTAGCATTTATTGAGTAACCATGTAGACATTCCATTGATGTCATACGATTTTTCTGAGTTAAGTGTCTGAATCACACGGGCCACCTCGTCCTCGGTTACAGGGGTGAGTACCCGGTTATGGATGTCACGGGTCCCATTGAAGGATGGGGAAAGGCCTGGGCGCCTTCTAATTTTTGGTCAGAAAAAACCACTTGGGAGAAGAACTTGCTGAACTCTCGGGCTATTTCTGACGGATTTTCAATAACTTTGTTGCCCAGACAAATTTTTTCAATTTTTGTTTTTTGGAGATGGTTTTTTTGCGTTATTAATTATGCCCCAGGCAGTTTTAGAAAAATTTTCTGATTTTTTCAAAGTGTCCTCAATTTTTTTAGCTTTGGCAGCCTTAATTTTTTTTCGGTAAATTTTCCTATAATTTCGAAAAAAACATTTTTTTAAATATTTTTAACATATTAAAATAAATTTTAACAATTTTAAAATTTTCGTTTGTTGTTTTTCTGAAAATTGAATAATAAAATTTTAGTTGCTCCTTTGACGAAAGAATTTCCTGAGTAACCCAGGAATTCCTTTCCAGTTTTTGTTTGGTTTTGACATTTTTGAAGGGGCAACTCAAATTAAGGTGGTTGTCTAGACAGTGATTGAAGGCACCGAACATGGCATCAATGTCATCAACATCGTCCAGACAAGAACAGTTTTCCTTCTGAAGATTTCTAACTAGACAGTCAATATTCCCAGGGTCCTACGAATATGTACTGTCGGGGTGTCAACTTTTGTTTTACATCCACAGATAATAACCTGCTTCCCAAAATGTACCAGTTATATTCCTTATTTTTTATATTTAAATCATTAAGCACATTAAGTAATTTACTGTGGGACACGCTGTCAAATGCTTTAGAATAGTCAAGGAACATTCTAATTACCCTTTCATTCCTGTCAATGGAGTTAATAACTGATTCAACAAACTTGATACCTACAGTGGTTGTGGATTTTCCAGGACGAAAACCATGTTGCTGATCATCTAATAAGTTGTTATTTTCTAAATAAAACAAAAGTTGATTGTAAACAACTTTTTCAAGTATCTTTGAAAATACAGGCAACAATTATATTGGCCTATAGCTTGTGGGATCATATACATCCTTTACTATAGGAATGTACAGTCATCTCTTCAACTTATTAATTGGTTATAAAACTGACAAACACTTTACAAAAATCAGTTTTGTAGACAAAATAAACCTACATTATTAATAACCTCTCTTGACATAAAAATAAACAAATAGAAAGCCAATAAAAGCAGACGATTATTCTTACTTAAACATGGTTAAAAGTTTTAACTGGACTTATGGCATACTCGTAAATTTAACCGTGTTTAGTGGGCATTTAACCTCTTACAGCCCCATGTTGCGTTTTACCAACATACCAAATTTATATGGTTTTTAAGACCATACACGTTAATTATTGCTTTAAATCCCGTTGTTGTGTTTTTGCAACATACTGGTGGTAAATTTTATGCCGGAGAAGTGGCCCCACTGACTACAAAAACTTCAGAGGCAGCCATCTTGTTGTTGTGATACTTGGATTGTACAAGCTCTGTCAATCAACAGTTTTAGAGAAGCATTACTCCTTGAAAAAGGTAAGTTAGCCTATTCACAAAAATACTAGGTGATAAGGGTATCACTATTGAAGTATGTTTATTGATTACATATGTTTTATTTACAACTTTTCATGGTTTACAGCTGGAAAACAGTTCGTATCTTTATTGCAATATTGGGCCGTAACCTACAGAACTCCCCATTTCACTTTGTGTCTTTATTGCAACAGTGGGTCATAGCCTAAAAATCCATTTGTATATTTTTTGTAACTCTGGGCCATTACGGCTAGTTGTAAATTTAATACCAATAATGTTGAAGGTACCCATTTGTTTTCTAAAAAGCATAAATATTCATGTATAGAATGGCTAACACCTGAAATGTTTTACTTTTCACAGCATAAACTTGTATACATGAAGCTTTCTGTACTTGTAATACAAAAAACCTTTTGTTTATAGATGAATCGACCAAAGAGGGACCATCATCCCTCAATTCGTCTCACGAGAGAAGAAATAGAGGAGTACATTATGATGCCGCCCGACTCGAGTGATGATGAAAGTGCAGACGACAGTGACGCCGACCCAGCTTACGACCCAGACCTTGCCCACACAAGCCGGCTCGAAGGACTTATACAATCAAAATACAATCATGGTAAGCACAATACTTGATACAATTTGATATTATTGGTTGTACTTATAATGGTTTGTATAAAAATGTAAATGTGATATTTTAGTATATAAGTAAACAGTTATTGTATATTTGTCCTCAGATGAAGAATCGAGCTCAGAAGAGGACAATTTACCAGAAGTTGTCTGAAGAGGAAGAACTTCAGGCTTCTACACAGGCACCAAGAAATAAGAAGAAAGATAAGCCTCCACCACCACTATGGACAGATGTGGATGCTGCAGAAAGTGTAAGAGATCATGTTATTTGGAAAGACGCGCTTCCTGAAGGTACTTTACTTGCATCTCCCATATTATCAAGGAAGGAGGAAATTATTGACAGTTCAATTCTTGATAGAATTGTTGAACAGTCAAATTTGTTTGCCATTCAAATAAATCCTAACAAGCCGTTGCATTTGACCAGGAATGAGCTCGAACAGTTCATTGGTATCTGCTTTACTATGTCCATTTTTGGCCTTCCCAGAGCTAGGATGTATTGGGCAAGTTTGACAAGAGTCCCAAAAGTAGCAGACGTTATGGGTCGAAATCGTTGGATTGAAATAAAGAATAACTTACATTCGAATGACAACACCAACTACAATCCAAACGATCCTTCACGTGACAGACTGTACAAAATTCGCCCTTTAGTTGACCACTTACAGGAAAAATTCAGAAAGATTCCTAAGGAGCAGCACTTGTGTGTTGACGAACAGATTGTTCCTTATAAGGGAAAATCTAAACTTCGTCAGTATAATCCAAAGAAGTCAAAAAAATGGGGGTACAAAATATTTTCTCTATGTGACACGAAAGGACTTATATATGACTTTGAAATTTACTGTGGCAAAATTCAGCCAGTCCCTGGTTTTCCCGACCTAGGAGCAAGCTCAAATATAGTTCTCAAAATGGCCAACAGCATTCCAAGAGAGAAAGATTACCTACTTTTCTTTGACAAATGGTTCTCTTCATTGCCACTGTTTTTTGAACTTTCCAAGCTAGGTATCAGGGGTTTATCTACGGTAAGGACCGATCGGTTTCCAGGTATAGACTTTTCCAAAGACAAGGACATGAAAGCACAGGGGAGAGGAACATATGAAGAAAAGAAACACGAAAAAGATGACATAGAGGAGAGAGCAATAAAATGGTTTGACAACAGAGGAGTAACACTAGTTTCGACTTTTGAAAGTGCCCTTCCAATGACGGATGTTAAAAGGTATGATAGAAAAACATCGAAGGAAATTAAGGTTTCATGCCCAAAAGTTGCAGCCATGTTAAGTGCAGCGTTCACCTGTGCCTGACAAAAACCCGCAGTTGCTTCACTACATTTCATACATAAGCTTCACTCTTGGATCTCAAATGTATGATAATGTTACTATGTTGTCATATTATTCTTTACTGTCTTATATAAGTAAATTTGTGTACACTATTGTAAGATTATCACCATGACAATGGAAACCTTTATGTAAATACAGTTTATTTTATAACCCACTGTTTCATTTTTGTTACGTACCCTTTTTAGGCTAAATTCACGCTACGGCCCGGTGTTGCTAATTCGAAACAAACCCTAAACTACGCTTACAAATTATAAGAAAAATTTGCAAAAAAATTACATGCTATTCTAAAAGGGTGTATATCAATTATTTTTGGTTCAATATTTTATTTTCAAAAAAATTAATAATTTGGGCTGTAAGAGGTTAACAGCGGTTAACTATAACTACCATTGATGAAACACACAATATCAGCTGATTCTCTTAAAACACGTTAACCTAGGGCTTGATTAAACACTTGTGTTATTCCAGTTCTACACTGATTTTAGTTAGACAACAGGAAAATTATGGCTAAATAAATGTCAGTTGTATTGTGTATCTAAATGTGTATATTTTTAAGTTGTTTACTTGAGAGAACCAACATTATCTTGTATTGCAATGTTACTTAATACAAATATGTGGTAATCCAAAATGATTACAACTAGTCTCTACTCAGTAAACTTTCTACTGGTAATCATGTGTAACCATACTGGGCTACTTATGAAACCCATAGATAATGCAAAACACATTGTCAGCAAAAGTTAACCTTGCAACATTGTGAATGAAAGATTGTATACAGATTAAATGAGATCAAAAGGAGCCCACAGGCACTGTTAGAAGGTAAATGAGTAGGTCAAAGTTCTGTCAGTTGAGAAGGCAATTAGATGACATTTTTTCAAAATTCCTCCAACATGCTGGTACTAAAGTAAAACATTTTTTACTAAAAGTCTTTAATGCTATTTTGTCAAATGGCAAAATGCCCAGAGTTCTAAAAAAAATATATATGTGTTCATATCAGGTAAAGAAGCAAAACATTCTGAAAGCTACCATGATTTAGATATTTTAAGAGTCTTATATAAGGTAATGGAGATGTTGATTTACAACAAATTGCTCAACTGTTCTCAATGCAAGTTAGGTTTAGACCTGGTCGAAATGGTTGCTACTAGAGAAGTCTGGAGTGTTTGTTTTCATTACTATTCATTAGTAAGACGCTGATCGTCAAGATATAGGCGAATAAGTGTATTGAGTGTAGATGAACGAGTATAGTCATTGTTACTAACTTAGTTTGACTGTTTCTCAGTAAAAGCTATTTATTAATAACCCAATAACCAGGGCAACTTTTGAGTGATACATAAGAGTTAGGGTGTTGTCTAGAGAAGAATAGTGAGTATCACACTTGTAAGAACAGACCAATGTATAATGCATACATTGAGATTTTACGATAAGCTTAGGTCCCTTAGTTGACTGGCTATTAGGTTATTAATAACACTTGATCTTAGTTGATAATAATGACTTAAGTCATTATTCTACACTAAACACACTTATTCGCCACTAATAATCAGTCCTTCGAAACAAACATATCAATCCTATTCGTCTTTTAAGGTTAATAGTTGCTTGGCACTAAATAGTCCTACAGATATCAAGGAAAAATAGCAATTTCAAATAGTTTCCTCCAATTTTCTTTTTAAATCTTAATATAAAAATTGGTGAAAAAATTGATTTTTGTAGGATGAGTTAAACTATGTAAGTACCAGATTATTTTGTTCAAGATATGAAAATATAAACAAACAAATATTAATGGTAATCACTTGGTAGACAAAGAACTTCGCCAATGATCGAATCAGAAAGTTGATGTAAGAGCTGTCCCAACTTGTTCGGTCGTTAAGCCCTTGGCCAAGATGGTCAGCAATACAATATGTGGTGCCTATGTGCTGTCTCATTTATTGTATTTGGCTGTACGCTGTTCTGTAACTATAAATCAATGTGGTCAGTGTCATTACAGTATATTGTTGGTTCACTGTTGACTTCAGCATCGGCCAAGTGACTACAGCCTCTTCTTCATTTGACAGATGGTGACCCACAGGTAGTGGTATGATGAACATTGTGGGCGTTGAACGCTTCTTCTTCTTTATAACATACCTACATCTGTCCTGAAACACTGCTCAACTTTACTTGCCCCTCAACTAACCGCACTTTTTAATAACAGTCTTCATGCCGGGGTCTTCCTCAATGCACTCAAAGAAGGCTATGTCGTGCCCATTCATAAATTTTCATCCAAGGGAAAGGTCACCAATTATCGGCCAATTGTTATTCAACCTGCTCTGGGCAAAGTTTTTGGCACTCATTGACAAACTTATTTTCCACCTACAAGCTCGGATAATCCCTTAACAGCACAGATTTGTATTGGGGAGATCGTCTCTCACCAATCTGGCTCTCCTCCAACATTTAGTCACCTCTACTTTAGCTTCAGGAAACCAGGTCGACTGCATATACTTAGACTTTTCGAAGGCGTTCGACACCGTTAGCCATGAACATTTTATTGCAAAGTTGGAGGGATTTGGGATCAGCGGCAGTCTACTCAGATGGTTCAGCTTGTATCTGAGTGGCAGATCTCTCAAAGTTAAATTCAAGGATGCATTGTCTGATCCATTTTTTGCTCTCTGGAGTGCCACAGGGCTCTCATCTCGGGCCGCTTCTATTCTCCTTGTTCGTCAGTGATGTGGTGGATGTACTTGACTCCAACTGTCTCCCGTTTGCTGACGACTTGAAGATTTTTAGAGTTGTTCGCTCGGGTGAGGACTGCTCTCGACTTCAGCAATGTCTTCGGCGGGTCGAGGATTGGTGTACCGATAACTGCATGAGGCTTAACGTTAACAAGTGTGTGGTGGTTACATATAGTAGAGCTAGAAGGCCTATGGATTATAATTACTGCCTAAGCAACCTGTCACTCACTAGAAGCGACAGCATTCGTGATCTGGGGGTTGTATTGTGTGCGGATCTGAGTTTCTTACGGCATATCGACGAAATTTGTTCTAAGGCCACCAGGGTCTTGGGATTCATCATGAGATCCTCCAGATGTGGACTGAGAATAGAGGCGCTTCGCACACTGTACATTTCTTTGGTGAGGTCGAAACTTGAATATTGCAGGTCTATATGGTCACTCCACCAACAGTGCTACATTGATCGTCTGGAGAGCATTCAGTGCCGTTTTCTTCGTCTCATCGGGTGTAGGATGGGGTACATGTACCAGGATGTACCTACCCAGGACATTAGAAGGTTTCTTGGACTTGATACCCTAGCCACGAGGAGATAAATCAGCGATGGCATGTTTCTATTCAAGATACCAAGTGGACAAATCAACTGCCCTGATCTGCTTGCGCTTATTGACCTACATGTTCCGCCACCTAGATCCATTCGCTCCAATGTGCTGTTTGCTCGCCAACACTGTTCCACGAACTATGAACTTTATAGCCCTCTGCCTAGACTGCATCGACTCGGTAATCGATTCTGCCCATATGTGGACTTCTTTGACTGCGGTCCACAGGATGTCAGGAGGATTGCGTCTTCGGCTCTCGAGGAACAGTGATCTCGCTCTGCTGTGATCTAGTTGTACTGGTCTTGTGTAGTGTCTATTTTTCTGTTCAATGTTATGAGATCTTAATTTCTACTTACTAGTCAATATTATTATGCTATTCTAGTGTATTGTTGTTATATTGCATGTATTGTTATTGTTTGCACATTATTTTTGCTGTTTATCAAGTCATAAGATTACTCGTAGTATATTTATTGTATTGATATTGTTACTAAATTTTTAACTAATGTTAAGCGCAATTTAATTTTTTCCTTTCCACTAGCTTGTGTTGTTAGTCTATTACGTTGTTGTGTTCGTTATCTTCTGTTATTTACAGGGTGTCTAGTAATCCTCCTTAAACAAATTCCCTGACTTTTCCCTGACCAACCCGTGATTTCATACAAAATTTCCCTGACCACAAATCGACATAGTTACATATACGTCTATTTAACCTAGTAGTAATATTATGTACTACCAACCATGTACATACATTATGTTATTTATTTACAGTCAATTACAATTATTAATAACCAAAATATATTTTTATTGATAACCGTAATAATTAAATTCAAAACTACTACCGACAATAATTATTCTTTTAAACTACTTTATAAAATTAGAGTTAGAATTTAAAAAATATTTATAATTAGACTTGAGAAAAAAACAAACGTACCTTTTATTATATTGTTAAATTATGACAATTTTCAATGCCTTAAAAAACGGCGCTAAATTATAATTTCCTCAAAACCAGCATACATTTTAGGTTTATGACTTATTTAACAAGTATTAATCAGAACATTATTTTAGTAAGTTTTGAACTTTTAGCGATATTAAACTAGTTGTATGAGGTCGAACAAGCATAAGCACAGGAATTAAGTAGCTTTTTCGTAATTTAGAATATTAAATGGCATGTAAAATTAACATTTAGAACTGAACAAAGTAAAGGATTTTTTGTAGCGCACCCAAGTATATAGTGAATATTACAAATCACAACAGACTGGTGTTCTTGTTAAGATTTTCCAGGTTTTGTTTCAAATTCCCTGATTTTTCCCTGACTTTTCCAGGTCATTTAAAATTCCCTGACTTTTCCAGGTTTTGCCTATTTTCCCTGTTGCTGGACACCCTGTATTTATTATTATAGTTGTTATTTATTCTAGATCCTTATATTATTATTGTTATCATCATCATAGTATTTATCTTTTCACTGTCACATTACAAATTCATTATTATATCCTATAATTACAAAACATCAGAATCCATGTAACTTCCTAAATCTGCCTTTCAATAAAATTACGTACAAATAAAAAAAAAGTAAAAAAGCATGAGGAAAGGCTGAAGGGAGGCAAAATTAATTAGGCTAAGTTAATAATGTTATCCTTTCACATTTCACTCGTGTTTATATTTCACATTCGTATTGTCTGTATTTTCAATTTATCATTGCTGTATTATATAATTTAAGCATGTCAACCTTGTAAAAATGGTGTAACCGTAAACAAATAAATAAATAACAGGTTCTTCCTGACATTATAATTTACATTTTTTTCTTCTTCTCCAATTTAATTCTTCTATTTCACTATGTAGCGCCTACGGCCATATGGGATGGTAATGAATTTGAGCTACTGCTGCTTGAGGCCATGTTATCCGAGCGTGATGGGTTTTAGTCTTGAGTGAGAGAGTGAACTCATGTTCTATCTGCTGGATGATTTCCACCTACGGGTTGTTCTCCTCTGGAAATCCAGTTAGGTCTGCCATATGAAATAGTCTTTCGATCCTGGTTTCCCTTTTGTTTATGTGACATCTTTTGTTTATGAATAAACTCACTGTGAGTATTTATTGGTTTGACTTTCTCGATGATGGCAAATGTCCAACAACCTTTGTCTTCCTCATCTGATACACCATCATTAACAAATTTCAAAAACAAAGTTGACTTTCTCAATACACAGTTTGCACTCCAAATATCTCTAGGCCTATTTGTGATGTTTGTCTTCAGTATATTGTGGAAGATCTGATTTTTGTCACAAACCATAGTGTGGTAACAGATGTAACAATCAAAAAGGATCTGTTGCAGTTTCCAGTCTTTTTTGAACGGTGTTCAATGATGCTCATTTCTGATGTAAAGACATGATAATGTAGGTGAGTAAACGTTTCATTTATAATAATGTTTTGCATATGACATATTAACCTTCTGAATTAAAAAACTGCATGTCCCACAGTCACTGTTAGATGTAAATCACTTGGGAGACCAACTGAATGCTTGTCAAGACCCTATCAGGACTTATATACCAATCGACGCAACAGAATGCCGAGCGAACCATTGTATGTGAAGCTATGTAGCACCTTGGCCAATCATTTGCCCTCTGGCCTAGTGCTTAATGGACAGCGGAGCTAAATAAAAAATACATTCTAAAATAAGAAAGTAACAACAAGTAAAAATTAGATATTATCATTGGCATCATATATAATGAGGTTTTTTTTAATTTCAAAACAGTTTTTTTTACTTTGTTCTATTTGTTTGTCATATATTCATAGTGAAATTTTAATAAAATAATCGGATTATCATGAAAATATTGATAATATTGAAAAACAATTCATAATACTGTAGACTGCTTATGAGAGTCTGCCTTTGGGTTTACAAATAAAATAGCAGTTATTATAGATTTGTTAGCAGCCTGCAACACAGTCTGGCTATATAAAGGGCATGTTAATAAAAGTTTACATTCTGATTTAATGACTTTCAGTATTATGATTACTGAATACAAAACTAACTAAGCCTAACAAGTTATAAATTTGCCTTGTTCATAGAGAAATTTATTTTAATTAAGTTGATTAATGGTAGACAAACAAGGCACTATTCTTTATTATCTTTTATTAAATAAAGATACATTGGCAACATCCAATGTGACCAAACTTGGTGAAACAAATCTTTCAACAAATGTTATATTTTCTTTTGAAATTGAACTTAAACTAAAAATAATGTCAAATTACATTCCGGTTTTAAAATAATTTGTGTTCGTAAAGTCAAATGAAGGAGTAGGCCTACTAATGTAATTAAAAACAAGACTATACCTTAACTAACAACAATGCCTTAATTATGAATTAATAATAGACTGAAATTTGAGCATCATATCATGAGTAGATGTTGTTTACTGTGTCTTCCAAAGTTCACAAATTACATCAAATATACATAATGTAACAAAACAAATGAATAAAGCAACATTTTGCATACTGTATCAACTTATTCAAAATTTAAATCTCTACTTTTTATGGAGTATAAAGTCTTAATTTAAGAAATTGTCCTTTTCATATTATTATTTTTTTTTTACTAAAAATATTTTTAAAATAACAATAAACAAAATAAAAAATAATAAAAAATAGGTATCTCTTCTTTTCATTACTAAATGAAAATAACAGATTATAAAGTATTATATTATTATAAAGTATTGATTGAAGAAATGTCAATTTCCTTAAAAGGAAACTGTAAATTGTAAACAATCCAACGAGTAAGATTTTATAATTACAATGTTATAAGCTATCACATGTAGGTTTACCTAGACCTTCTTCCAATGTTTTGAAATGAATCACTGCATTCAATTAATACGGTATTATCCATATTTTCACTAAGATAACAGGTCCTTGCTTTTATACATTTCTCTCATGAAATTAGTAGGACAGTGACTCCCAACTTATGGTCTGAAGCTAGGTCATAAATGGTACCATAATGTAGTATTAGTAAATAGTATTATTTACTAATACTACATTGTCATAGTGAATAATGTTCACTAAAAATTTCTTTTAGTACAATTTAAATGCACTTCTTTAGAGTACTTCTTTAATTAAGTTAATTTAATGCTAAGAAGAAGAATTCAGTAGGCCTTCACTAAGCATTCCTCAATTATTTTAAATTAATACCACTGTGCGTGTATGATTAGGTGAATGGGTTATTAAAACTATGTCTATAAGTGAGTGGACGGGTCAATAACACTGTACATGTATAGGCAGGTGGCAGGCCAATACCATTGAACATGTATGGGTTAAATAGTCGTCAGTATGTATATGGAATTAAATATATGTAACTTATAGAATTAAATAATAAAGAGAACTGGAATAACCCACGAAAAAGAATCATTGCACTTATTCTGCACTACAATATCAAGGCCTAAATAAAAAGGTAGCCTGAACCATTCTATTCAAAATACAGATAGGGCCTATCCCATAACCAGGAATATTTAACCACCAGGTTAAAACCACACTCAAACAGCCATTACATATATCAACAAATGATTTTCAATGAAAAAGTAATACTAAACAAAAATTAACTTATAACCTAACAACTAATTTTAGAAGCATTATACTAATAAAATAACTAGTAGGTAGTCTGAAAACAAAAAAATTCTGCTTATTTTTTTGTTTTCAAGGTTTTTTATTTGCTGTCACATTTTGCCTCATGGTTTCAGGTTTAAATGCCATTGTTTTCCTCCACATATCAATTTTTTTAATTGGCTTAAAATACTTCAATGTAAGTGATATTACTTGTACATCACTTTTTATAAGTAGGCCTACTAAATTTCTATCCATTTACATTAAAAAAAAAAAAAACAATCAATAATAGGTCTATGATAGTAATTAATACAACAGCTATTTTGCCTACTTTATAATCGTCAATGTTAGAAAAATTTAATAATCCTTAGTTAGACAATCAATTGTGAGTAGATTAGCAATGTTAAATTGATGGAGGAGGCTTATAGTATTGCACCCAAGTAGAGGATACTTCCCCTACTAAGCCTTTTATGAGGGGCTTAGTGCTTCAAGATAGTGGAAGACCGTTTTTAATAATATTTACATGATCTTACAACTTTTATGGGCCAGTTAGTTTTTTCAAAGGACAATATTTATTTTCAGAACAATGTTTTCTGTTTAAAATTACACTTGACTCATAAATCAAATATAAATTATTTTCAAATATAAGTTATTTATCTTTTTTAACTGAACTGACACTAAATATCTTGTGGTCTGCCAGTATCTTTATAGAATGTCTTGTGATTTTTTGTTTAAAAAGGTTAGAAACCACATAAGAGATAGCACTATAAGCTTAGTCAAATTTGTAATTTTAACCTTCAAATCATTATTATTTACTGTGTTGGAATCTAACTAATAAACCATCATAAATTAAAGGAAATAGCTATTTTAAAATATAATCTAAATGTTCATTCCCATATTATCTCTGAATCTATAATCTGGGTAAGTTCAAACATTAGGGTTATAAAGATCTATTATGGTCTCAAAGAATCTTTGTTACCATAAGTCTAACTAGGAATATTAATTTAAAGATTAAAACAGATGTTGTCTGTAAATTAATAAAAGGTTACGTTCTTATTTAAAACAGCTTTCTTGTGGTTACTAAGATTGAAGGGCACCAATCAAAATACGAAATAAGCAAAAGATATGGTTATGTTTTAAATCTATATTGTGGAAAAACACCATCTACTGACTATGCCGACCTAACTTATAATGATGATTAAGGGTACCACAAAACTCTTACCAAGATCCGTTTAAAAAGGGAATTTTCCTTTGCAGGCAAAGGATTGCTGGATGGCATTATTATAAATTTTAATAATCACAACACCAGAAAACTATGACAAGATAACGTTCTTTACGAAACCTCGTGGCTGCAGCCCAAGATGGATTCACATCACGTGACCAACTGAACAGAACCGATGTACTGCCTGCTTACTTTACTTTAACTATTTTCTGACCTATTATCATAGACCTTCTATAGGTATAATAGAAGGCCTATGCTATTATCAGTTTTAGAGCTTCTGCAAATCATCATATTCGTAAATACATAACAATTTTAATTGTATATACTTCGCTCCTTATATACCTCGTATTATTATGATACCTTATAAACCTTCTGTATGCCGTACACAGTTTGATGTAAATGTACCCTATATCAATATTATTAATATTTTAATAATACTGATATTATATATATATATATATTCATTTTACTCAACGCAAAATAAATGTATGACGTAATGTATGTAATCTAACAAATGAATTATTAAACATAGTCAGGTCAGAGTTTTCATTTTAAAATACAGTAGATATAGTGTCCGTATTTTTTTCAACTTACTAATCTTTGTGATTAATTGTATTGAATAAGAACTTTACGTTTGCTCAGAATATACCAATTGAGATTAGATAGTAATATAAAATTAGCTAAAATCCTTTTTTTTAACTGGGACTACTTTGCTTAGTTTTAAAGCAGTAGAAAGCTCATCTCATTTTATCCTGGACATGTAAAACTTTCCAGTGATTTGAGGCTCTATGATTACGGACAATCTTATCTCTCAACCCTTCATTACCTCCTTAACAACCTTCATTAAACAAACAGTTTTCTATAATATTACAAACTGAAGTAAAGAGGGTATATATATAAAACATTGATAGTTACAACATAATGTTGTATAGAATCATATAGAAGGTATAATACTAGGTCTATGGTTACAATCTCTCACTCTTCCTTACACATACAGTGGTAATTATCCACCCACCCTCCATACATGAACATTGATATTATATTGACATTGATATAATTCTTAAAAACACCAAAATCCTGTTCAAATTTTATTGGTTGACTATAATGCTCAATTAAGTAAGTGATGAAAATGTAGGGAAATTCTGTGCATAATTGACAAAGCAAAATGGGCAAAGCTTTCCTAAATTTTGCAAAACATTTAATCTTAATATTATATCAACTAACTTTAAATATATGCCCTCTAATTAATTTAATAAAAACCATGGTGATCTAGTCGTGTATACTTTGGAGAATTTCAAATTAATCACTTAGCAATTACTGACTTAATTATAAAGAAATTATAATGTATTAGAACTTAAAGATCTCACATTTGAATAAATTACTCTCTAACTCAAATAAATTACAAACTTAATAAATACAGAAAGAGGTCAAGCAAATATTACAATAACTTTTGCGACTGAACTTGACAAAAAAATAAATGCCCGAAAAAATTGCCAAGGAAAAGTAAAAGCCAAAATTATGGAAACAGTTAAAAAAATTATCTCATTACAAAAAAGGTGTATCTCATTACCCAACAATCATGGTGGGACAAAAAATTAAATTAAATATGTCACTGTTCCAGGAAAATAAGGTCTTTAGAGTTAAGGTTATCATCAGAAAAGAAACCCAGACACACAAACTAAAACAAACAATGAGTAAGGCGACTATTAAACGACTCAACTCTGTGCTACGGCACAATACTAATTACGTTACAAAATCACATAATTAATCAAAAGTACAAATAATCACAGCAATCAGTATGAGTAAATAGTTTAAACAGCCTAGTCATGGTCCGATTTAGTAACAACTTGTATACAGACTACGTACTCATCATAAGCGTTAGTAATCAACACTCTATGAAGACACATTCTGAATGACATGTGTGGTGACACGAACAATCCCACATCGCTAGTAATTTCATTTCCAACCCTCAACAGACGAGGAATATTGCTGTGGTTGCTTAAATATGGATGGCATGGCAGCCTGAGGAATATCCTGCGATCGAGTAGTGCTGAAAATTTGAAATTCAATAGGAGACAGTATATCTGGGCAGTCCATGACCCCATTGATCAGATTGTGTAGAAGTCTAGGAAATTTGTTAAAGTTCAAAAGTACAATCGAGTTAGTTAAGTCTGTGGCTTTGTGTTTATGAAGTAATGGCATCTATGTTATCATTCAGTAGTGACATTGTAGAATCATATCCATTAAATGGAAAGTTGATATATCAGTAGATCATCAGTGTATACTTGTTAATAAGATTTATTTATGTCAAATAAAAGCCAGTTCATAAGAACGGTGTTGGTGTTTGGGGTTTTTGTGCGCTCTCCCAAACGTGTACTCAGAGTGGTTTGTTTGGGCTCATACGTGAATGAAAATTTAAAGGATAGTGATAGTTAAAATAATGATAATAAGGTATCTTGCTAGCCTAGTGGTTAGTACTTTTGCTTCCAATGCAGAGGGCTACAGGTTCAAATCCCGGGAGGTTCACTTAAATTTGCCATTGAGGTTTGAATCATTGTCCCTTAACAACGTTTAAATACTATGCTAAAAATGTCACTGGCGTAGACAGAAAAGAAAGACGAGGGTCATTAATGGATAAAAAAAACGCATAATAATCAGAATAGTCTCTTTGAATTAAATTAAATAACATATAACCTGTAAACATTGTCAAAAATTATATACACTCAAGTAATATCACATTTGTTATGCTTTGTAGTATTCTGCTTCTGTCGTCTTATGCATAATTTGTCCAACGGATTTCACAGGTGCACAGATTTCTGAGGTGAGACAAGTGATGAATTGGTAAATGTTGACAGATGGTTGTCAAAAATGTCAATCATTCCAAAATTATGATTTTAGATTTTGACAGTTTTTGCACAATTTAGTTTGATTATTCGTACATTATTTTGTCGTTCAGCACTATCAAGGAATTATCTATGAACGTTCTTTGACATCAATGTTTAATGATATCTTTTCACTTAAAGATATCCTTGGTCCTTGCATAATATAGGTATGTCTATGATCTTGTTAATTAACATATCATTATTTACCACGTTTTGATTAGTGTAGGTGTATACTGAATTGACTAATAACAATAAAGCAGGTTAAAACATTTTGTGTCAAAAATATATCGAAAATAAATACAGTCTCTTATTGTACTTATTTTGAATCAATTCAATAATATGTGTTTTTAATGTAAGCATAGCAGTGGTACTCCCGATTGGAGAAGTACAAGTTTAGATAGTAATAACAAGTTTTTAAATGTCAAATATCGGGTCAGTATTGGACCCAAATGGATTCAGGAGGTTGTTATCTGTATACTTCCAGTAAATTTGATGTCTTTAACCCTAAATCTGGTCAATCAACGTGCCACACATCGATAGAATTTTTCCTTAATCTAGGCAATCGATGTGTCACACGTCGATTGATTAAAAGTGTTTCTATATGTGGTATTTATGCAGTTTCTTGCCACCAAACAAATTTGGAACATTTTGCTTGAAATGAGTCTAGAATTAGCTGTATTTTCACGAGATATGCTTTTTATTCCGCGGGAATAACGTATTTTACAGAAAAATTCGTAAAAACCAATGTCACAACTTTTAGTATTTTTGTCATATTTACGTTAATTTAAATGGAATTTTAATCATATTTTTTTAATTTTGATGTGTTTTTTGCACTGAATACAAATTTGAAAAATATTTTGGTCTATTACAAATATTTCTTGAGAGATAACGGTAAAACTAGTATCGCGGCGGATCGCGATTAGCGGCCATTGCACAGTCATTAAATACAACAACTATTAATCACAAAAACCGAATTCACCTATATTCCCACTGGAGTGAAGGCCGGCAGGCCGTCACGGAGGCCAAACGCTTGAATTTAACCCAAATTACGAATTTTTGTTGAGAAAATAGACAGTTAGGATAAGTTAGGTTATGTTTGTTTATGTCAGTAAAAAATGCATTTTTCAAGCTAAAAAAATAATTTTACTACAAAACCAGTTAAATATATTTGTGTTCAGCATAAAAAACACGAGAAATAAAAAAAATTTGTCAAAAAATAACAATTTTTTAAAAGTTTGATTTTTTATTATTAGATAAAAATTGATTTTTTGGTAAAAACGAGTTTTCCGCGGATGAAATCACTCCTCAAGAGATATAAACTCATTTTTCACCAATTTTTTAACATGAAATTGTATTTTCAGAGGTGGCATGAAAGTGCATAATTACCCTATATTTTTGTTTATCAACTTAGTGTAATGAAATTAGTACTATTTGATGCAGAATTTAATAATCTTTACATATCATAATGGTTTATATCGGTATCTGCAATAATAAACAAATGCCAAGTAAAAACTATCACAAGTACGCAGTTGAAATGCCCCGCCACAGGCAGCTTGGCACGCTAAAATTGTTCTTCTTTGGCAAATACTGGACGCTAGCTATCTTGCCGGAAACAGGCCATCAAAAACCGATCTATGTATCTTCTTTTCTTTCCATCAGTCACACTGGGAGCTCTGTTCGACAAATATAAATATTTTTTAAAAACTTCCTTCGTGTCCTTTACAAATGCATTTTTTTAACTGGGCAATTGACACAAAATGTGTTTTATTAACAATTTAGTCTGTAGAGTTTATTTGTGATATAGTTGAAGGAAAAAATACCCCTGACAGAAGAAAAAACGACAAATTCGATGGTATAAGTATAGTGGTATTTCACGCCTCAGTTTAGTAGTGGTGGCCATGCGAAAACGGCGAAAAAGGGCCAGGGCGTCACCCCCCTTCCTCCTCGCATCAGTGTCCCATTGTCATCAACTTATCTAAACAAAGTAATGCATCCTTGTAAAGGCAAAGGACAGTGGTTCATCCTCTATTATTGTGGTAAACATTAGTATTATTAGTCATTTATAAACTAAGGATTAATGAAGAAAATTTGTGTACACAAATCTTTGCTTGCTTATATTTTTCCAATTAGAACTACTAAATTTATTTTAAAATAAACCCTAACAAATTATATATCTACGTATTCAGAAGAAAATGTAATATAATAATGTATGTAGAGAAAAAATAAAAATTTTTTTTGTATATTATCTATGCGTTTGAACTTCTAAATACATAATCCACTTATAACTTTATAAATAATATAATTTTCATTGTTTTTATGATTTTTGTTCTCAATAACGTTTTCTAGCAGGATTTATACAGTTAAAAGACATCAAATAACAATATTTAAGTATGAATTGTATATCATTTCAGGATTTTTACAAAATTGTTTCATGCAATGAAAAAATATTTTATTTTCTTCACATGTAAAAAAAATATTTTCACTTATGTCAAAGTAAAAAATTTATGTATTCTATACCAAATTTGGTTCTCTACAAAACGCATATTTTTAAATAACTTTATTGCTTTTACTTGTGTTTTATATATATATATTTTTTTTTTTTTTTTTTTTTGCTATCTTGGAATGTTTCCTAAAAGTTTTGTGTACCATTTATAAGGGTTAAACATTACGATAATACTATACGCTTCAATTTCAATTCTTCACTCTACTCAAGATACCAATTCTTTACACTGTCCATACTACAACTATAGTTATTTTATGTGGAAGAATGAGTTATGAGAAGAAAAACGGCATGCAGTACTATAATTTATGGCTTCATTTACAATTTTTTTTTCAAATTAAAAAAAAAGCTTACAGTGTACTCCAAAACAGCCCGCCCGGTTGGCGAGTTTGAATTGGCCCAGATCTAGGATTAAATCAATATGAAGAACATACAAAATTACATACCAATCTGTTGCAAAATTGTCTGTCCAAAATTAGATGAAAGTGTTTGATAGACAGCAAATTATATAATTTTGAACCAATCATAATAAATAAACCACTTGATGGTGTGGCCCATACTATGGAGAAATGCAACAAAAAATATTTTTCAAAACAGTATAACCTGTTATGATGTAGGCCATATAGATGTTTTCTACAAATATTTTTCCAAACCATTATAAAAATCTAGAATTAGTGATGTTTGAAAAATCGATGTATTTGGTCAACTTAGGGGTTCTCCATAACGTTAACGAAAACTATTTATTTATTTTATGAATTTTAATTTTGCCTTATTACAGCTATAAGAGCCAATTAGAAAAAAGTATCAATTACATAAAAAAATAAATATAACGTGCAAATAATAATCTATAGACAAAGACACAGAGACACATTCGCTAAGATAATTTACCAATAAACCAAGAGATTATTTTAACTGTTCTTGTTATATAGCTTACTGGATATTACTAATTAATAATAGATAAATTAGAAACAAACAATAAATTATAAACTAACAGTTATCCTCAACAATAACGCAAAATAAAAATGCATTAACATGGAAATAACAATTTATATAAAAAAAAACAGTAAAATTTAATATGCAAAGTAACAAATACATGCTGCATCTATTGATATCTCTTTGACGAAATTTGGTTGAACATGTTGAAAATTGATTGACAATAGTGAATTTTGTGTTGTAGCAGGTAAGGGGAAATCACCTTCGCCATTATACATGGTAGACACTCAGATACCTTCACCTAAATTCTTTATTATTTTTTATGAGTTGTGTTCTCTTATATGTTTGTGATTTCTTTGTATTAGTTTCATCTTTAAATATGGTTTTATAGTGCTATTATTAATCAAATTTGTCATTCAGTGTAATTTTAAGAGTATGCCTAATATTTAAATAAGTATGGTTTTTAAATTTATTTAAGTGATTAAGTTACTGGTAATGAAAGAAGAATGCTAAAACTAATTTACCACATTGGCTCTTTTGATATCAATATTGGAAGATGTAGTTGTAACAAGGATGGTGAACTTGTAATGAATCGGAAGCTAAGCATTAAATTTTTTCTTGAAACATAGTTTGTTAAAATTTTGGCAAACTAGCGTAAATAATTATTGTACCGAAATATAGTAGATATAGTAATTTATTACACGATATTCGTATCCTCCGTATTCGAGTCATGCTTCGCCTTGTCAATACTACCACTAGCCTATATGTAGACAACGGCAGTTAATGTCAGATGCTAAATTGTGTTTACGTTGTGAACTGTGCTATTTAGATTGTATAGTTTTTGTAATTAGTCTGTGCATTCGATTGTTCATATTATCTTTTGTATCGTTATTTATACTTGAAACTAAATTCTGTTTATTTTCTTTGTGTTTTGCATGACAATACTATGATTGATTGAAAATTACTATTTTTAGGATTTGATGAAACTTCAAATAAAAGTTAATAATTGCTCCAAGCTAAGAATTTTCTCCGGAATGAGTCTTTTCTTATAGATGTTTACAACTATAAATATTTAAATAGGTAGTTGTAAACAACTATAAATGTTTACAACTAACTAAAAATAACATTTAATTTTTCTTCTCAGTATTCTGAGGTTTAGATTGTTTTGAAATTTATTTTCAAATAGTTCAAATTTACTTACACGTTACTTAGGGTATAGTATTTACCCATAGATATTTTCAGCCAAAAACCTTAAATCACAGATAACTAACTCTACCCAGATGACTCACAGTATACAGGAAAAGCGTAGGCGCTATTTAAGGAGTTTGTAGGCAACACAAATTACACGACCATTTATTCAGGATGTGACGTTGCTGCATTGAACAAATACTAAACCTCAATTATTGTTATCAGCTCATATTTATTATTGTAATATTCGTTTTTAGTATGGTTAGTTTATTGAGTTCAATCTCATTCTGGCAAAGCCACCCAGTTGACAACCGCTACGAGAAATTTGTTAACATCTTTATCATGGAGATGAGCTATCTGTGTAGAGTTAGTTAGTTATCTGTGCTTAAATGTTCTTAAAGCTCATTTTATACTCTAACAAGTAAAAAAATATTCAAGAAAATATGATTTATGTTTACTAAAATATAGTCATTTTTATGAAGGCCTGTAAAAACTTTTAAAATGGGCTAGTATTTCTCACTGACCTGTTGCATTATATGCTGATCTCATAAGTGTTAATCTACTTTATAAAATATAATTTTCATCCTTGTTTACATGCATATATTAAGAAATAATATAATATTAGTTAAAATCCATATCATAACAATCAAATGCCAACAAATTTCTTTCGAACAACATAACCAATTGTAATTTTTTATGGCTATCACATTTACTGTCTTCGCCATTGAAATTCATTAAGGATTACTGAAATTGATCTCCTTATTAATTTTACTGTCTTGTATGTAATGTTCCACTTGTTTCAAAATAATGTTGCAGCTGATTTACATAGGCTAAGGGGCCATCCCTAAATTAAGTACCATTAAAATCCACCTTTACAGACCCCTCCCACCCCTCCCCCGCGTTATGGACTTGTAATGGTAATACCATAGACCTTCTATTAGAAGGTCTATGGTAATACTAACCCCCCCAAAAAATTATGTAAGGCTGTAACCAATCCCCCCCCCCCTATAATTTTTGTCATCCACTTTCATTCATATTTTTATTTATGATGAAGTCATTGTTTAAACTTTCTTCCGTTTGTTTTCTAATGGGGGAGGGGAATATGTATCTAACTTAAATATCTTTTCAAACAATTTTGTATTTTTACAAAAAAACAATAAAATGTTGTGTATGAATTTAAGCAAATTAATGAGGTTTAACACTTTGCAGGTGGCAAACGAATATATACTCAGCCTCTACTTTGTCTCAAATGCGGTTAACAAACATATCTGAAATTAAATATTTCTGTCGATAGTGTAAATGATAATTCCTAAAACTTCTGCTAGAGTGCAGCATCAACTTAGACATGTCTTTGGCCAATTCCCTCAGCCTATCAAAAATGTAAATCGTCTATAAATGAAAAGGGGCGGGGCAGCCAATTAGAGGGTGCATGGTTGCGGCTCCGTTTCCTGCCTTTGCACATGCGTAAAACGAAAATATCCTCCGTCTTTTGCTCCACCCAAGAACATTGTTTTCAACGCTTATCGTTCTTATTCTCTGTTTTATAATTTTCAATTATTTTGTTGAAGTTATTATTGTACTGTTAAAATTTTTAACTAAAATGTTGATTTTTTATATATGTACTTTTCAGTATAATTGTACATCTACAATAAAATAGCCTTAAAAATTATAATTTTAACTTTAAATATAAATTTATATATTTGTTATGTTCTGTTTTAAGTTTCTAAGTTTAAGTTCTAAAACTTAAAAAAATTAACTATTTATTTTACTTAATTACCTGTTACTTTAAAATGGGGTAAAATAATTTCTGCGTGTGAAGGGTTAATAGTTACGTAAGGCTGTATATAGAACCCCCTCACCCTCCCCTGTAACGGTGCATTATGCTGACGAAACCCCCTCTCTCCCCTTTCAGGCGTTACGTAATTTAGGGACAGTACCTAACAGTTTTATTGATCAGGAAAATCTTTTTGACCGAGTATGTTCAAGTGTAAAGTATAATTAGTTATATCTAATATTTACAATAATTTTGATAATCATAATTCTTCCCTTTTTTTATTTTAATAGCCTAATAAGTATTGTATATGATGTGTCTATTTGAGTTTTTTTTAGAAATTAACTTTGTTAAAACTTTTAAACTTTATTGTACAGCACTCAAAGATTTATTTGTTTCACCAACAGTCTTGTAGTCAAAATTTTATAAGAGATGTTTAGCTTAAAGCTTTATGTTTGAATTTGAAACTGTGCCCAGGTTTATGTTTAAATTTTTTAATTTTGTAGAGATCTAATATGGAAGATTACAAATTTTTATTTAAAGTGGTGTTGGTTGGAAATGCTGGAGTGGGCAAGACGTGTCTAGTTCGCAGGTTTACTCAGGTTAGTAACACAACATTTACTATATTTTAAAGAATTTTAGATGGGTTAATTTTTATAATCATGTCACTTTACAAATTATTAAAGATTTTATCAAGTTTTTATTGAACAAAAAATACAAAATGCCTTAGAATGCTTCTAAGGGAATATTTACTGGATATTAAGATGTTTTAAGGTGAATAATATACAAGACCTTGTACAGATAACTCCTATCACACATTCACACTATATCTGATAGTTAAGGCTAAAAACAGTTGAGACTTTTGTGCCTACAGCACATTAGGTCCCTTAGCATTCGACCATTGGTATTATTATGTATTTCGTTTAGGTGTTTATAATCCTTTGATTGTGTAACTCTAGTGTTGAGTGTCAGAATGTGTCTCAGCTGTCCCTAGTTCTTAAGTTAAAACTCCTTATGCCTCAAATTTTCTTAGGCCATTTAACACATGGTTTGGTTTGGCTTGTTTAAAATCAAACTCAAAATTTACACCGGAAACCAAATTTTAGACATCACATGGAATGAATCAGCTTATTTGGTGACGTTATCAGTGATGATGTCACTAGTGTTGTAAAAAAAGCATGTATGCTTACAGCATCATGCAGACAAGAGCAGTGATATATCAAGAAAGAATACAATGTCAATAATAAAAGAAACAATGTGATTTATCTGAGAATTACATCTTTCTCGAAAGAGTATAGCAAATAATCTGTTCTCAGAAATATAAAATTACTGTCATATTCCAAGAACGTTATGAGAGAATCATTTTCGTACTAAAAAAACTATCAATGGATGGTAACACTGCTACAAGTAAGGCTGCTTTCAAAATGCATTGTGCTGCTATGAAATCAAAATTAATTGTAAGTTTTTGTCTCAAAGGAACATTTTCAGTACTGATGAAGTTATTAATAAATACTCTTAAATAAAAAAAGTGTTAACTTACTTCAATGTGCAAATCACAATAGTAAAATCACAGATCATAAGAAATCATCGTGTAGATGTGGTTAATGATAGTGAAGGTATTCAACTTGAGACTGAGACAGTTACTGAAGGGCTTGCATTCTCATTAATTACTTTACATCCTCATATAATGCTTGATATGACATACAAATAGTTTTTAGTAAAACTGTTGTATAGTAACTATGATTAGATTGATTTCCTTGGTGAAGCTGAACTTAAAGTATAATCAACTGAAGAAAAAACTATCATATAACATTGAAGAAGATTGAACTAGTTTCACTAGTTTAA
>JAQJVL010004809.1:0-41069 GCA_035578905.1 Stictocephala bisonia
TTATACGATTTTCTTTAATGCCTTCATTTTAGAATGATTGTTTAAATTGTATGAGTTAACATGTAATTATTGTTCAACATATAATTAATATGATCAAATTAGTTACAATATTGTTATAACATAATTGTTTACCCTCAACCTAAGTGGCTGAAAATTATGTTTGGAATGTAAGTATTACAAACATACTTTCCAATTGGTAGGTATTTAATAAAAAAAAATGTATATATAATGATATTAGTCAGTATTTAAAACAAATGCGCATTTACCTCGGTTAAATTTTTTTCATTTCATCGTTACTATGAATTCATTATAAAACTCACGACTGTAATGATAAAGCAACAACTTTATTTCATTTTATAGGATGATAAGTACAAAATTACTGGACTAAAAACACTCTATTTTGTTATAAATTGAATTTGAGCTTGTAAAAAACTCGACTCTGTATTAAGAAACCCTAAATTAAAAGTTTTAAATTTAATAATTTGTCAAGTTAAATAAGTATCCCCTTTTACAATTAATTATGTAATAATGTATGTGTAAATATCAGCTGTAATTTTACTTCTGTGAACGTAACATGTCGATAGGTTTTGTCTTTCTATATTCATTTTGTTCGCATTCCATTAACAAAAACATATGGATAAGACTTTGTACACATAAAACTCTACTTTTATTTATTTTAAATCTAATTGCATGCACCTTTGATGAAATTTAACTAAAATTGTCATTTTTAATTAATTTTTCTAACATTAAAACAAAATTTACCCAAGCGAAAGATAAGTGTTTTGACTAATACATGCTGACGCCGAGTGAATCCTTTATTATCTTAATATACTTTTTTACTAAATGTCCTGCTGTATTGTATCCTATTTATATAAAATTTATAATGTATCGATCAATGATGTGCTAATTATATAAAACTTAAATTAAATATTTATCATTGTATAAAATTACAACTTAACTTAGAAAAGTGACTTAAAGAGCTCGTCTACCTTCGGAGACGTCAAAGGAAGACTAATGAACGACATTCGTCCTTTAACAACAAAATTACTCTTACTTGAACAACCTTAGTAAACTTTAAGTCTGACGTTCGCCTGAGATAAAATTACTTTTTTAATATAGGAGGTTAAACACATATGGTTTATGTTTAATCTCCAATGCAATAAGGACGGTTCTTTACATATCCTTATGCATGGATAAGTAATGTGTAAAGATCCTAATTTGTTACTCTGATGATTTTCTTAAAAGAAAAAATTTATCGTGTATATTTTAATTGAACAGATAAATTCGTGATATTGGATTGTAATTTAAAAAAATTTTAAAGTCCTCTTTTTTATATCAAGTAAATAATGTTATCATCACTTAGTTAAAAATACAAAACAACTAAACTCATAAACATAAAAAATATTTTTTTAGGTGACAAGTTGGATTTGAAATAAGAATATAATATAATATGATATGATATGATATGATATGATATGATATGATATGATATGATATGATATGATATGATATGATATGATATGATATGATATGATATGATATGATATGATATGATATGATATGATATGATATGATATGATATGATATGATATGATATGATATGATATGATATGATATGATATGATATGATATGATATGATATGATATGATATGATATGATATGATATGATATGATATGATATGATATGATATGATATGATATGATATGATATGATATGATATGATATAATATAATATAATATAATTTAATATAATATAATGGAATAGAATGGATTTGAATGGAATGGAATAGAATGAAAAAAAAATGGAATAGAACAGAACATAACAGAACAGACTAGAATAGAATATTTTATTGAAATAATTTAACATTTTTGGTGGCATTGCTAAGTAAAAAACACACTTTTAGCGAGGTTCAACATTAACTACAATTTGTACTAACCACTATTACATTCTATATATTTTTCTTACACAAACTATATACACTGAGTAATACATAATGTTAGAACTTAAATGAAGAAGTAATTAAACATTTTGAATAGATGGACAGTCTTTAATTTTAGCTCATTTAAATTAATTAAGCCTAATGTGGCAAGGTGGTAGACAGTTGCAACAACATCAATTTCAATTGTGGCCATGAGAGACGGTGAGACTTAAGTGTTTCAAGCATGACATCAAACAATCCAGTCACTAAGCCCAGTTGCATTCTTTAGTATTCAGCCTGTAAGGAAACCACAATCCTTGGGAAGGGGTTTGTACTGGTTCTTACATAACTTTCTTCCTGTTCTGTCCTTCCTGCATGACAGTTCATATCATTTGACATGAACTTGTCTACAGAGTATAATCCTTCCAACAAATTAGTTCTATGAGCCCAAAATTGTATTGTTGCAGGGATATGTGTGCCCCTTTTGAAGAAAAGTGTTTATGTGACAGTGATTTCAATGTTTTTATATGTATATAATTAAAAAACCCTCTATAAAAGGTGTTTTATGCCACAATTAGATCAGTGTGTTATTTATGTGTCAATTGATTCTGTGTCCAGTGTAACTAGCTTATTAATCTAGCTAGTTTTGTGTTCTGTTAAGCGTATAAATCACCTATTTCAATACACTAAATGAAAGTAAATGAATTAATTATCAGCTTCAGTGTTAACATTGTTTAAATTGCACTATAGCCACGTGCGTCACATTTTCTGCATACCAAATGTTTCCCACAAACTAAGGGTGCCAAATTTAATAGTTTCATAAACATTAATAGTTCACCGTAAACAGCTCCATATTTTGCTGTCGTATGCACCTGTTTTCAGTAAGCTGTATTCACCGTGATGTTATCCTTGGGCTGTGTACAAGTTAGAGGATTTTTTCAGTGTCCTGAATATTACCCAGATTTTACCCCACTACTAACAACGTTGCCAGCTGTTTACACCTTCACCTTGAGTAGTATAAATATCGTAGTTTAGTATCATTCATACTATCTTAATTATATCATATTCATGATGCAAAACACAAACACACACACACACACACACACACACACACACACACACACACACACACACACACACACACACACACACACACACACACACACACACACACACACACACACACACACACGCACGCACGCACACGCGCACACACACACACACACACACACACACACACACACACACACACACACACACACACACACACACACACACACACACACACACACACACACTCATATATACAGTATATATATTTTTTTCAAAAGTGTCTAAATTATTTATATATAACATATGAGTAGCTAGTAAGTTTTTAGAAAAATATAACTCCTTTATATGATTCAACTAAAGATCAAAAGATGATATACTCTTTGTGGATATTACATAGTGAGACAACTTATATACTAGTAATTTGGTATGTCAGTGTAAGCCTTGTAAGGGTTTTGAACGAGTTCCTTCATATTTCAGTGACTTCAATTCAATTAATTATTACAGGGAATACAAATCCTTCTCAATATTAGGTCAAGTCCTGGTAGCTTTACTTTTCGATCTGGATAAAACGCCTTTGAAGACATTATTGAGTTACTCTACAAAGAGTTTACAGAATATATAAAAATATTAAAAGGTTACCTGACTATACCTTTCTGTGAATTTAAGTTAAAATGTAGGCTCCACAGGAACAATAAGAATTAAATTGTACATTAGTATTATAAAACATAAGGGTGGAGAACGTTTCGGTAAGGTTCTATGTAGACATTGTATAGTTTCGGTATAGTACAGTAGTCATTTGTATTTCATATGAATTACAATTTAAATAGAGGCTCTCCATGTACATATTAGAAGAAACCATGTATGTTAGATTTAGAGTAAGTATTTTGTAACGCTTGGGTCTTTTAAAACACCCCCAGAAAGATGTTAAGTACATGTTTGTAATTTAGGTGCACTCAATGTATATAAAAACTGAAAACTTGTGTGTAAGTATTAAACAGATTTTTAGTCAATGATATTAATTAAATATCATGTAAATGAGCTTCAATATTTTCTTTATTACTCATCTATGAATAAAACATTATTTCATAAGTTAATTTTTAACCTGTCTATGATTAAACTAAATCTTATTTATTTTTAAATAGTAAGGACTCTATTATTGAATTTCAGACTAAATATGTGCTATTTTGGAATTCTCGTCAATCATGACCAATGGACATTTGCCATAGTAATAACATTGCATAATATATTCTGAAAAAATATAAGAATACATTTTTAAATAAAAGTTGAGTGAATATCCATTTCATATGTTATCATTTGTTTCTCTATCCATCCTTCATTTTTTAATGTTCATATATCCAATCCATCCATGTTTTCAATCCATTATTTACAGTAATCAAGTAATCGAATAAGTTCAACTTCCAACCTTTTTGCAACTGGCAATTTATTTGTATTATGGAAAATTATTTGTATCTAAGAACAGCAATTATCAATTATATAATTCCTACTAAAATAGTTTAACAACAAGTAAAAGAAAATATTTTTAATTCCACGCTACATTTTATTTAAGACATAAATAATATAAGGTTGCTTGTTTATAAAATCTTTTTTTTTACAAAATCTCATGTGAATGCTGTTTCAAGGGTTGTGGATAGTACAGTTAATTTTACTTATTTGAAAAATTTGTTTAGATTTAAGGGCAATAAATCTAGACAACTTTAGATTACTAAATACTAAATGTATACTGTAGCTATTAGTATTTATGGATATAAAGCCATGGAATAAGCAGGCTGCAGATCTGTGAATTTCAAATTATTATTGCACAATTATATGGCCTCATGATATAAAGTTTACTCTAGACAAGGGGTTTTGAAATGAATTCAAGAAAAGTTTTATTTATACTCATTTCAACAATGAAGACTTTGTTAACTTAAAAATAACAATCGTCAAACCATATATTTTTGATGTGCTACGTTTAGACTGTTATCTCACCTCTTGTAAGCACTAATTAGACAAAGAAACACATTCTTTATCGTCACCAGTTGTCCAAAGTTTCTGTTTCTTGACAGCTGCTTACTGATGAGGATTAAACTGTCGGCTGAGAGCTGACACTATCTCCATGACAACGAAGCCCTATGTCAGTTGCTTACTGATGAGGATTAAACTGTCGGCTGAGAGCTGACACTATCTCCATGACAACGAAGCCCTCTGTCAGTTGCTTACTGATGAGGATTAAACTGTCGGCTGAGAGCTGACACTATCTCCATGACAACGAAGCCCTCTGTCAGTTGCTTACTGATGAGGAATAAACTGTCGGCTGAGAGCTGACACTATCTCCATGAAAACGAAGCCCTCTGTCAGTTGCTTACTGATGAGGGTTAAACAGTCAGCTGAGAGCTGACAATATCTCCACGATAACGAAGTCTTCTATCAGTTGCTTATTGATGAGGGTTAAACAGTCGACTGAGAGCTGACCATATCTTCATGACAACGAAGCCCTCTGTCAGTTGCTTACTGATGAGGGTTAAACAGTCAGCTGAGGGCTGACAATATCTCCACGATAACGAAGTCCTCTGTCGTACCAACATGAATATATCCAACTTTGAAATGATTTACTTACATTCTTAAGTACTTAGTTGATACAAATAATTAACAATTATAAGCAAGTGGAGAGAAAACGTTGAGACCAAGTGAAAAAACACTACAATTAACTTTCAACAGACATAACTTCGTCTTAAACGAGGTTGTAACTGTTGTAAAATAACCGCATTATTGTGATATTAGTACAAAAATAACACTTTCAATGTTTACATTATATTCGAAAGCAACATGCTCATTACCGAATTTCAAACTTTATAAAGGGTATAACTAATAAATAGGAATCAAGTATATTATTTCAATTACTTAGTTTGAAGATGGGTGTTTTCAACTGACAAAACAAATTCCAGGATAATAGTTTTGTATTTATTGTAAATATTAGTTTGAGTGCACATCTCAAAACATATTATTTTTAAGTAACGAGAGTACTTTTAGCCAGAGAGATTAAATTTTATTTTATGAAGAGGATGGAAGTTTACATTTTCAAGTTTTTAGAACTGAAGATATACTTTTTTGCATTCATTTGTAATGCAACTAAACTGTATGTTACTATGATAAATTAGTTAAGTATATTTGTGTTAGTGAAGCATGTTAAAACTTTCTAAAAATAATTCATTACAAGTTAAGTCCACCTTTGATTTTTTAAAGAATCAAAACTAAATAATTTGTATCAGAAGGAGTTAAATTGGTGGGTGATACAAATAAAATAAAGTAGTTATAAGATATATTGCTCCAAGTATAAGAAAAATTTGGAATTAAATTTTTTCTTGTATAGTATGGTTGTGTATTGACTTCGATCTGCCAGTGTCTCCTCAAAATGGCAGGACTATGTGTATAGGAGAGCGGGTGAATTAGTACCACCGTGCTTAGTTAATAACCACGTCCTTCCAGCAGTGAGTAGCACAAAATAACTCAACATAAGGAAAAGTAAACCACCATATTAATGAATGTTGTACTTGTATTGTAATAAATTTGGGTCGTGTGACGGTAAATTGTATTTTATCAGGAATTACCATCTCAATGACAATAGACAATATTGACTCCAGGTCATATTTATGAGTTTTCTGACAGTAAAACAGTACATTTGTATTTAAAGCTTGGTTTCAACAACGACACTGTTGAGCAGCTAAAAACAAACATACAAAACCATACATAATTTAAACTATATTCTCTTGAACCAACGAGCTGTGAGGAAATGTATCTAGGATTAAACAACATAATCCATGTAAATATTTCCTATTGGAATGTATAATGCCTCATTAACTAAATATATTAGGCTCAAATGTTTTAGAATGGGGATGTAATCAATTAGGGGTGAATCGATCATATCGGTTATTACAATAATAATTTGCAGTTTTATACATTGCAATTAATTACAACAATTGAGAAAACATAGCATACCAGCTGTAACCGCCCGCTTAACCGGATATAATTTTGATTTAGACTTGTAATAAAAATTTAAGTAAAAATTCAACAAATTTAAGAACATTAAAGAGTTACATAAATGAAATCAAACTAAATACTTTGTTTTTGAAAATTCTAATACCTAATTTAGAACATCTGATGCTGTGTATAATTTACAACTGTACTCAATTATTTTTACTTTTTAAAGTTTAGTCACAATTCTATTCAATTTTTTGTATTGAACAACTGTTAATCAAATAAATAAATCAATTACTATTGCTCTATAGGAATATACGGTTGTGTATTGACTTCGATCTGGCAGTGTTTCCTCAAAATGTTAATAACTTGTTCAATAGTCTAATTGTAATTATTATTTTAACTTACTTTGATATTCATATCTCAAAACCAAGGTTCAATTACCAATAAAATAACAATATCCAGGCCTATCTTGATTATTCCTTGTCTATAACTATTGGTTTGAGTGGTGGAAAAGAGTAATAACAAAAATGACTTTAAAATGTTCCTTTCAAATGATGTCATTTCTCCTCTTAATGTCTCCATAGTAGTTTTGGTTCTTGACAGTTCTAAAACTTTATGAAACAAAAAACTCCTAAACTAAAACAATTATTGCTAACAATCAGACCAGAAGTATAATTATTGTTATAATTATTACACAACCGGAGTCCTTATGTCGGAAAGTAAATCTCAGGGAGACTCTAGGGGTCTCCCTTTACATAGGTTTATCTTTTTGTACAAGATAAACCTATGTACAAAATTTAAAGTCAGTTGGACGTATAGCTTTGGATAAATAATGATGAGTAGTAAATGGCTTTTATATGCAGTAAATATACATTTAATAAATAATATTTAACCTATAATCTTTTTGCACATGTTTATTTTTTAAATTATTTATTGATAAGAGCAAAACGTAATAATATTTTGTTAATTTGCTTATTAAGTAATTACACAATATGGGAAAATTAAAACTTAATTTAAATTGTTGAGCCGATTATTCTAAATCTACAAGTCAAAGGTCATAGCAAAACGTCAATATCTTCCGTTCTGGGCTTGCTTGTTCAAATGTATGGCATTAATATCCGAGACGCTTGTCACTTAGAAGCTTACCTGTAATTTATTGTCTCCAACATAAATATTAATCGATATCATTTATACGATTCACTTTGTTTTACCAATTTAAGATGACATATTATAAATATACAGGATTTAATACATATATATTACAGGAAAAAAATAAAAAGATGTTACGATCTATTAAAACATTAATATAATGTTCAAAAGTGATGAACAATTTAATACATTTGTTGGTAAATAATAATTTTCTTCAATATTTCAGCCATTATTAGTTGAATTCAATTTCTATATTTTATAATTAGTTACCTTTTTTTGACTGTAATTTTGGTAGAAGACCATCTACAAAACGTAATAAATTATAGTACTTTATCATACATTTTCCACCATTTATAGTTATAGTCCTAAGACTACGTTTTTTCCAAATAAACAGCCTTTAGAGTTGTGTTTGGTACTAAAAAAAACCAAAAGAGTCCAGTATTTCTTCGTCATATATATTTTTGGGGACACTTACATTCACTTTATGAGATAAAAAACTCAAGTAAGTTTTTTCTATATCATAAAATATTTATATTTATTCCCATCCTCTCCATTTAAAATTTATGAACCAAAGAATAGTAGAAAGAATTTAAGTGATAGCACAATGGTTTCTGAATTCATGTTTAAATGGTAAACTATATAGTATTCCAGAAACTCGAAAGAAACAAAATAATGTTATTTGAATAATAATAATCATCATCATCATCAAAGGTGTTCTGTCATCACCCATTTGTTGTCTCATACTTCCCTCCTATCCACTGTTTACAATCTGATATCTTCCCTTTCCACTTTTTCCTCTACCGTTTCCTTCTATAGCTATTCTCATCATCACATTCTATAGCTTCTCTCATCACATTTATCCACGCCCACTCTCCTCAGTACTTCTTCATTTCGCACTCTATCTTCCTTTTATATTTTCTCTATCCTTCTACATATCCATACATGGTCAGGTGTAAGAGAGGACTCTATAGTCCTAACCTCACCACTTGTCTAAGAAGAAAATACATTTTTCATCTCATTTTCATACCTTCCAATCTCTTCTCGTCTTCATTCCTAAGAATCTATCTTCCTACACCAAATTAAACACTTCAGCTTCTTGTTCAACGGTCCACGAGGTAAACTTCTATTTTTAATACAGTCTAATTAATATTATTATTAATTAAATATTACTCCCAGCACCATAACTTTGCAGTGGTAACTAAACTTAAAGTAAGATAGTAACCAAGTGAGCAAATGAGGCAAAATACTTCCACCGGAATACAAACAAGCTGGTAATCTAGTTGTACAATCTGCATGTCGACAAGTTGGGTGTGTGAAGCATATTCAGGATTATCCAAATTTTCCTGTATCCAACGTTCATACGAGTTGGTTGATGCAATGTGATATAAACATAACCAGCAAGTGTTTTCGAGGAATAGGGCGTATGACCTACTTTTATAAGTACATAAAGTCACACAACATGAGTTTAGTGCCGTGAACATGAAGTTACATATGATTATCAATTTCAGAAAACACATTTACCATCCGAATGTAGGAAGGGTTCAGACTAAAATAGGGGCTGGTTTTTTCTGTACCTACAGTTATACGTAACCTTTGTCACTCTAGAATAACCGATGACGTTTGGCTGATTTTTATGTGTCCCTACAGTTATACGTAATCGTTGTCATGCTGGAATAGCTGATGACAGTTAGCTGGTTTTTTTCTGTCCCTACAATTATACGTAACCTTTGTCACGCTGGAATGTCTGATGAAGGTTGGTTGGTTTTTTCTATCCCTAGAATTAATTATACGTAACCTTTGTCACGCTGGAATATCTGATGACGGTTGGCTGGTTTTTTCTGTACCTACAATTATACGTAACCTTTGTCACGCTGGAATATCTGATGAAGGTTGGCTGGTTTTTTCTGTCCCTACAATTATACGTAACCTTTGTCACGCTGGAATATCTGATGACGGTTGGCTGGTTTTTTCTGTCCCTACAATTATACGTAACCTTTGTCACGCTGGAATATCTGATGAAGGTTGGCTGGTTTTTTCTGTCCCTACAATTATACGTAACCTTTGTCACACTGGAATAACTGATGAAGGTTGGCTGGTTTTTTCTGTCCCTACAATTATACGTAACCTTTGTCACGCAGGAATATCTGATCACGGTTGGCTGGTTTCGTTACTGGATTTGGAATAAGATAAGTTTACTTATACTATAGTTGTTCCTCTTCTGTCTTCTTCTTTTCTGGTAACAGAATAATATGATTTAAGTAAAAATAAAAATAATAAAATAAAGCTTAATTCATAATTGCTTTAATATGCATACATATTTGTCATTGAAATACAAATTTATGCTCGTGCATTCATAATCTTACTTCAATTCTATCTTTGAATGTCTCAACATTTGCATAAATAAAGTTAAACGAATGTTTGGATTATTTTAAGTATTTATAATTGATTTTAATAATGTAAAATGCGTCAAAAGGATATATAATAGGTAGTGAGTATTTTTAAATTTTTTATTGTTTTTGTACACATATAAATCTATATATTGCATATTTATTATTGAAATATGGTCATGTATACTATAAAACCCTTATTTTTATCTGTGAGTTATTATGATTATTTCATCTTCACTTGCCAATTGACATTGGTCTGGCAATAATTTACTAAACCATCTACATATGATCCTACTAATTAAATGAACATTTCTGTAATTTAATATGTTTTGAGTAAGGATGAAATATTTTGTAATGCGATATAAATACAAAGAATAATTTTTAATGTAATATAAGCGAGAGAAATGATGAGTGAGAATGTAAAGGCGATAGAATTTAATGAATCAGAGGTTGTTTTTCGAGAGGGGGTTCTAATTTCACTAATGGATGTTAGGGAAGATATTTGTATGTATTTTTGGCAAACACTAGCTAGAGGTGCTTGTTGCAAGAATTCTCCTTTAATTGTATTTTTGTTTACACTAAAAGCTCTTTTTATATCTCTGTAAAAGAAAAATTATTGAAGCTTTATATCATAAAATATTATAGTAAATATAGCTCATTTACTTTTGAAATATTATCTTTAATTATTATCAAATTAAATATAAAGTTACTCCTCCAAGATATATATGTTAATGATAACATGAAAAAATAATTATTTTTATCTTACAATAAAATGCCACTTGCATTTTTAACATAGTTTTAAAATGGTTTCTGTTCTCAACACCTTCAGCAAATTGAAGTGGACCTCTCATTATCTAAACCCCACGGCCCTGGGGTTTTGAAGGCCGATGTGCTAACCAATGGGCTAGGTGGATTGTTATAAATAAACTATTATTAATTTATTTGAAATCAAAAGAATACGTTGTATCAATGTTGGGTATACAATCTTAACAAGTTGACAGAGTATTGATGTTTATAGAACACTTATTTTACTGTGTTTAAGGCAATTAATTCATCTAGTTATCATTAATGTTCAAAAACAATATATTGCTAAAGTAACTAAAAGGAAGGTATGAAATAACGGCACAGCTTTTACGGTTGTTTTCATAAATTGTTTGTTTTCATTACTGTTCAAAAACAATATATTGCTAAAGTAACTAAAAGGAAGGTATGAAATAACGGCACAGCTTTTACGGTTGTTTTCATAAATTGTTCATTGATATTGATACCCAACACAAAGGACAGGAGGTTTGCGTTGACTCTAAATGTTTTAATCATAACCGGGTTTAATTATCTGTCCAATGTAAACAAAACGTTGGAATGATAATGTTTTTTATTATATTTCGAATAGGGAACACCACTGCACGTTTCTTATTCCAATCCAGTCACTAGCAACACTCATGTACCACTATAGCTCAGCCTACAGCCACTTCAGGACACTTATGCCTGTGGCCTCGTGGTGAGGCTCGATGTACGACCTCGTGGTGAGGCTTGATGTACGACCTCGTGGCGAAGCTCTATGTACGACCTCGTGGTGAGGCTCGATGTACGACCTCGCCAGGAAACTGTGTATTCATATTTTGATGATCTCATTATGATTCCATGAGGGAAAGGTCAGTCTCCTTTGAAACTCTTCCTTACATTATCACGCACCATACTCCTCGAGAACCTATGTAGCTATCCACCCTAGCTTTGTGCCTGTGATGGAATAGGCAGCGTATTCAAACAGGGTTACAATCTTTTGTCAAGTGCTTGAGAATTGTACTTTGATAGCGCTTACATAACAACATTTCAGAGATGAACACAAACTTTTAACTATATAGAATCATACTGTTAATACACGATTACCTCAAATAAAACTCAGGCCATCCTAAAGAAAAGTACGACGATACAATAATCAAATTACCTCACAAATTTAACTAAACCATTCAGTAAACAGCTTTTATAAGACAACTGTAGCATCTAGAAACCAATAATTTAAGAGTTTTAGAGAATTACATGTTTTATAAAACTACCTCTTTCTAATAAAAATTTGACCAGTCTGACAAATAAAAAGTAAAAAATCGGTCTATACTTCATTTGTCGAAATGCAAAGTAATAACTTTTAATCCCTACTGTAAAATATAGAATTAATTATTTAAGGTATGTTGCAGCGAGCTCAGCAAAGTCCGATGGAGGGATGTCCTGTATTAAATTAATGGCTTCTTTAACAGGGACTTGATTAAATAATGAAACAACATCAAAGCTGACTAGAAGGCCGTTGTTTGTTACTTTTAGTTTATTTAAAATTGTAACAAAATGGCGGGAGTACTTAGTATATGTTTCTGTTTCCCTATGTGTTCACCTAGTCTTCTAGCTGAATAACGGGCTATATTGTGTGTTGGGGAGCCAATGGCTCTTACTACAGTCCTGAGTGGAATGTCCTCTTTGTGAACTTTAGGTAAACAATATAAGACTGGAGGAGTTGGGTCTGAACTTGCATATAAGATACTGTTTCCTGTCGTCCGCTAGACGAGTTTATAAGTGTCTTAATCTGATCATTTATCTGCTTAGAAACATAAGCTATGTCATTAGTTGACATAAATGGCTATTTCTTACTGATGTGGCTGAAATGGGTCGGTTGAGGACTGGTGGTATTATCTTTCTTGACGACGAAGCCCTCTGTCACTCCTGTTCACAGTGATACAGCTTTGACATCTCTCGTATACTTACATTAAGTACTTAAATAATGTAAATAACTAACAAACTACAAGCAAGTAGGAGATACGACATTAAAATTAAATACATGGACTTTCATAATAGATAAATTTGTTTTTATTAAGGGAGTACACATTTTTATATCATCACAATGTTTCCTTCTCATTTTCACTTAACTAGTCTCCTATCATTTTTCCAAACATCCTTTGACATTGCAATAAAACCACATTCATCCGAGTGGCTTCTGTTCGAAATGTCCGTTTATGTAAACCTGCAACTCTTACGTCTTTTACAGTACCAATCAATTTGATTGTGTTCAACTGACTGCTATTTTCATACAATTATACCTTCGTTAAAATAATAGATACCATACCCTTAAAATTACCACAGAAGTTTAGTCTTCGTTGTCTCATGGTAGTTACTTTTTTATTCATTATATTTATGCAAAATAATCAATGACCGAAAAATACATATTTATAAACTGTATAATTTTTTACTTATTCAACTCAATGAAAAGTTGATATTTCTAAAAATAAGGACTTTAATATGTTGAATTTAAACCTTAGTTCACAGACTAATATGAACAGTTTGGATTTCCTAGAAGATGTAATTTCACTAACTCATTGATGTATTACAGTTTCATCACATGATAAAGACAATTTAACGAACTTTGGCTCTTCAACATTGAGCCAACTTATTTATGTAGCACAGATACCTTTTAGGACTGTAATTGTAATCTGTTAGGAACTTACAGTAGAAGTAATTGCCATATTTTTGTCTATATTTAACGTTTAAATCTATTTATAATACTGATCTTACAGTCAGGAAATCGTTAAACAGGTAATTGAGATTTAATGGTTCACTTTAAATCCTGGTAATACTTTATTTTGTATAATAGCCTGAATAACCATGATTAATAGTTCTTCACTTTTTTAAAATAATTAATTATAGAGACAATCAGGTTTTGATAGTGATTATCAGGTTTTGATAGACAATCAGGTTTTGATTGGTGATAGTACACGTGTTGGCAGAAACCATATTGGCCATTTCATACTACGATATTAAATATTGTTTATGGAAGACTAACCTAGACAAATTATACTATTCTACATCTTGATGCAAAACGTCATTATTGGAGTGAATTTCACCAGTGCAGAAATTTTCTTGGTAAATAATTAGAAAAACAAAGAAAACAATTGAATCTTTTCCATTAATTCCTATAACTTAGGTTAAGCTTAACATAACCAAACCAAACCTAACATAGCATACAACTAAACCTAACATAACAGAACTAAACCTAACATAACCTAAACAAACCTAACCAAAGAAGAGGTAGTGAATTAACGGAAACAATCTGAAAATTATACTAGATTTTAACGGATTAAATTTAAATTCTAAAGTGTTTATGTCAACAAGTTTCTTATATTTAGCTGAAATGAATAAGGATGTGTGTGTTTTTCTATCTTTCTATTTTTAGTTATTTAAAAATAATTTTCCAAAACATGAATCTATGTTTGGTCATGGTATTAACTGTAATAAGTAAGTTCAGAGCCACAACACGAACATATCCATTCCTATGTATTTCCTTTAATATCCTTTTTATAATTTTCAAGATGACACATATTGTTTTTCCCCTTTTTTTGTGTATGTTTTTATGGTTTACAGGCAATTTGCTACAACAGAAGAATCAGGTTCTTTATTGGGAATATTTGTTACTTTGAGTTTTTATTTCAAATATTGTACCTGAAAAAGAGAAAAATAAACAGAATCGTCCTTTTACTGTAGGGTTTTAGTTAATGATTCATAAATATGGACCAGCATTTTTATGAATCATTTTAAATTTAAACTCATTTTGTACGTTTTAGTTATTCAGTCAAAAAAATTTAATTTATTGTCAGTTTGTTTCAATAGCGATAATCAGTGAAAATGTTCACCGACTTCCTCCAGAAACGACTAAAAACATGAAAAGTTAAAAAAGTCAGTTTACCTTACAATTATTGCAGAAAGTTTAAATTATTTAACTATAGTTGATTTGTTATATTATCATTAACATAACAAGGATAATACTATTGTACAATAATTAAATAATTTGTATTAGTTTAATGATGTATGATTGGATATGTATGTATAATATACATGTATGATTTCATATTTCCCACTTTTTACATCATGAAATACTAGAGTAAAACGTATACTGTATTGTAACACTTGAAAATGAAGGTAACACCCATAAAAAGTGTACTTATGATTTAAGTTAATATTTTTTAAGGTTTAATTCCAATCCAACAAAAAGCATTATAGCATGATCCATTTTAACTACAAACACTTTCATCTACTTCACTGATGAAAGAATACCGTACAAGTGGTTTGGTTAAAAATCAAAGGACTTGAAATGTACAGTTAAAATATGAAAATCAGTAAGAACATGTATTAAATTAGGCAATTATGTGTGAGGTTTTATGAAAAGCGTTTCCATTTTTCATAAAAGCTACTCCATTTATAAACTGTCTCGATTAAAGGATGAAAGTTATTAAGAGAATTATGTCATAATCTCAACGAACAAAGTAGATTACTATTGTGAATCAGGGAGGTTTATTGTTCTTGAAGTAAAACGGTCGGTCTTTAAATGAATGTCCATTAGTGCTTTGTGTCCACAATGCTTAAGGTTATTAAGTTAACGATGTCATTATCTCAGGGAACAAAGGGGATTACCATTGTGAATCAGGGAGATTTATTGTTCTTGAGGTAGTTCAGGACAGACTCTAAATGAACGTTCATTAGTGCTTTGTGTCCACAATGCTTAAGGTTATTAAGTTAACGATGTCATTATCTCGAGGAACAAAGGGGATTACCATTGTGAATCAGGGAGGTTTATTGTTCTTGAAGTAGATAAGGTCAGTCTTTAAATGAACGTCCATTAGTACTCTGTGTCCACAATGCTTGAGGTTATTAAGTTAACGATGTCATTATCTCGAGGAACAAAGGGGATTGCCATTGTGAATCAGGGAGGTTTATTGTTCTTGAGGTAGTTCAGGACAGACTCTAAATGAACGTTCATTAGTGCTTTGTGTCCACAATGCTTAAGGTTATTAAGTTAACGATGTCATTATCTCGAGGAACAAAGGGGATTACCATTGTGAATCAGGGAGGTTTATTGTTCTTGAAGTAGATAAGGTCAGTCTTTAAATGAACGTCCATTAGTGCTTTGTGTTCACAATGCTTGAGGTTATTAAGTTAACGATGTCATTATCTCGAGGAACAAAGGGGATTGCCATTGTGAATCAGGGAGATTTATTGTTCTTGAGGTAGTTCAGGACAGACTCTAAATGAACGTTCATTAGTGCTTTGTGTCCACAATGCTTAAGGTTATTAAGTTAACGATGTCATTATCTCGAGGAACAAAGGGGATTACCATTGTGAATCAGGGAGATTTATTGTTCTTGAGGTAGTTCAGGACAGACTCTAAATGAACGTCCATTAGTGCTTTGTGTTCACAATGCTTGAGGTTATTAAGTTAACGATGTCATTACCTCGAGGAACAAAGGGAATTGCCATTGTGAATCAGGGAGATTTATTGTTCTTGAGGTAGTTCAGGACAGACTCTAAATGAACGTCCATTAGTACTCTGTGTCCACAATGCTTGAGGTTATTAAGTTAACGATGTCATTATCTCGAGGAACAAAGGGGATTACCATTGTGAATCAGGGAGATTTATTGTTCTTGAGGTAGTTCAGGACAGACTCTAAATGAACGTTCATTAGTGCTTTGTGTCCACAATGCTTAAGGGTATTAAGTTAACGATGTCATTATCTCGAGGAACAAAGGGGATTACCATTGTGAATCAGGGAGATTTATTGTTCTTGAGGTAGTTCAGGACAGACTCTAAATGAACGTCCATTAGTGCTTTGTGTTCACAATGCTTGAGGTTATTAAGTTAACGATGTCATTACCTCGAGGAACAAAGGGGATTACCATTGTGAATCAGGGAGGTTTATTGTTCTTGAAGTAGATAAGGTCAGCCTTTAAATGAACGTCCATTAGTACTCTGTGTCCACAATGCTTGAGGTTATTAAGATAACGATGTCATTATCTCGGGGAACAAAGGGGATTGCCATTGTGAATCAGGGAGGTTTATTGTTCTTGAGGTAGTTCAGGTCAGACTCTAAATGAACGTCCATTAGCACTTTTTGTCCACAATGCCTGAGGTTATTAAGATAACGATGTCATTATCTCGGGGAACAAAGGGGATTGCCATTGTGAATCAGGGAGGTTTATTGTTCTTGAAGTAGTTAAGGTCAGACTTTAAATGAACGTCCATTAGTGCTTTGTGTCACAATGCTTGAGGTTATTAAGTTAACGATGTCATTATCTCGAGGAACAAAGGGGATTACCATTGTGAATCAGGGAGATTTATTGTTCTTGAAGTAAAAAGGTCGCTCTTTAAATGAACGTCCATTAGTGCTTTGTGTCCACAATGCTTGAGGTTATTAAGTTAACGATGTCATTACCTCGAGGAACAAAGGGGATTGCCATTGTGAATCAGGGAGATTTATTGTTCTTGAGGTAGTTCATGTCAGACTCTAAATGAACGTCTATTAGTGCTTTGTGTCCACAATGCTTGAGGTTATTAAGTTAACGACAAATTTACAAAATGTTTATATATCAAGAAATATTTATCTTAAATGTCTGACGTTAGTAATAAACTGCACAACTTGATCTTAACTTACTAAAAAACATTATCAAATAAGAAAAAGTATACATAGATATAACAGGTAAATTTTAGAGGAAATCGTTTTATCAATTATGGATTAGTTGTCAAGTGGTTTTAACATTACCAAAGCAGACCATACTTTAATAATAAACTTGAGATAACCTTATAATGAAACATATTTAATATGTAAAATATTGTATGAAAATTACTACAACTGCTTTAAATCTATATAGCTATAGTATTAACAAACAGAAATTTTCTGCATCATATTATTTTAATCCCTATACTTCTTTCAATTGACCTTTTTCATGTTATTCTTATGTTTAACTATTTTATTCTTTACATATAAGTAAGACACTGATCTTATGGTTAATATGAGGTGAAGATTTAAATCACGCAGTGGTATTATGTAAAAATTACTAAACTATTCATATCTATTGAATGACAATAAAAAATTTAAGAAATCCTCCATATTAATATGTATTGTATTGAAGTTGAACTATGCCTGAATTGGTAAAGTGTATACTATAGCTACTCTATGGTAAATATATAGGACCTCTTCCGTTGATTCACTACAACTAATTGTGCCATTACTTCACTTCTACTACTTTTTTATCGCAATTACGGTTAGGTGAGGTTAGATGGCTAGTAAATCTAGTGGCTAGTAGATCACAAACTGGTAAATCCAATGATTGACCTACCACGGAATGACATCTCCGTATTTAATTTCTTAGAAAGCGATAGTGTAAGGCCAGTGACATCGGACACGGTAAATAGAACATACGGTAGGTATCACGGCGAGGCTGCTTAGTAGACTGCTCAGGTAACAGTGACGTCATAGGGCGAACAGCTGGTTTGCTGCCAGAAAGTGCATTCGTTCCATTCGACTAAAAATGTTATTTTGTACTGAATTTGTTACCATGTTTTGTGTTATATAATTTATAGTTTGTTGCGTTTATCTTCATTACAAAATGTACTATAGGATAATAATTATTATGCCGTATTGAGCAGTTGCCAGTTGTACAACTTGAAACTTTTAAACATTTATGTCAAACTTAATTTTTTGCAATGCTTGGATCTTTAGTAATTTGTTGCAGTTTGTTTTTATTTTTATTATAACATTTAATATTGGGCAACAACTACGCCTGGCATTCAATTGCTGGTTGTCGAACTAGTGAAAGAAAATATAACAAACGTAATACTTAATTTTATTCTTTCCTGAAAGGAAAATATATGCGTAATTCCTAAATCCGTGCATGAAGGCTGAGAATGCTCGTAGTTCTAAACAGTTTGGTGAAAATGATTTTCAGATAGATTTTAAGGGTGAGACTTTAAATATAAAACAGAAAACAAAACTAAAACTATCGTCAGTTAGATATATTAATATACTAAATTGATGTATGTTCCAAATTCTAGCGAAAGAAATAAAATAGCTAAGGCTCGTTAAAGAAAAAAACCGTTAATTCCGTCTGCAGTAAACAAAAAACCATAATTCGGAACTTCCTTCAGCGTGTGTATATGAGGGCTGTAAAAATACCATAGTACTCATATTATTACACCTCAAAAACAGTTCAGCAGTAAAGAAAGAATTATAATTTTTTTTAACGAGAAAATTTTCATAAAACAGCGATTCTATGAAATAGCACAGAAACTACAGTCACCGGTAGCAACTAAAAATTAACGTCTTAACCGCAGTTATGAAATTTTGAAAACCTGTTTTAAGAATACCAAAAGAATATAATAACTATTGGAAAATGTAGCAGCTAGTCATAGAAGATATATCTAAAGCGGTAACATTACGTTCATTATCTCAAAAATTTCTAAATTTTGTACGAGCTGTTTTTAAACGCCCTTTTCTAAGTAAATAATCAAACGTCGTTTGTGGTAAATATAATTAACACCTGGATTTATTGAGATAAATTTTAAAAGTCCATGCACCTGTTATTTCTGATTTTGAAAATAATGACGTTTTATCTTATTATGAGATGAAGTTATAACCAGACTTGTGCTATGACAGAAGGCCTATTGTCAATTTTTAGGATTTTAGGACCTCATTACAACGTCCCAAGAAGTTGTAAGAAATTTGGTTGGAAAATGGAGGCAGCCAGTTTTTTACAACTTTGACAAAGCAATAGGAGAACATCTGCTACATGATACATAAGCAAGTCGAACAAAATTGACTTTCATGTTCAGCTTGTGACGTGAAAGGCTCTAATAGGAGCTTGTTTTAGTTAGTTGTGAAACTACCGTATGTTTTAGTTACCGTGAAATCGGATTCCTAGTGGATAAGGAATGCTTCGTTGGACGTAAAAATGAGTGGGTAATAGTTTTTAAAGCAATAGAATATTTATCAAGTGGTAAATAATTAACGAAAAGAGTAGTTGTAGTGAATTATCGGAAAAGAACCAATATATACTCTGCTAGTTTTTTTTTTTTTTTTTTTTTTTTTTTTAATGAAATTAATTTTATAATTTTATTAGATCTTATTTCTCAATATCTATTATTTAACTGTAATTCAATTGTTTTTCTTCATTCATTATTGTAAATTTTTATGATATTCCTGGAAAAACAAATGAATAAAATTTACAAAGTTTAAGTTATAAAAGACTATTATTTCAAAATATATGTGATCAAGAAAATAAAATGATGTTATAATTAGCTAAGAGACTATTTTACTCACGAAAATATAATAATATAACGTGAAAATCCAATGTTGAGAAATAACTTTGAATTCATTCCTTGAAATCTTTATTCTTTATTTCTGTAACAATATAAATTAAATTTATGTTTACTTTTTAACACCAATGCAACTATAAAATTCAATAATATTATTTTAATGATCACAAATCGTCGAATCATCCCAAATGGATAATATTTCACCATTTCAACAAATTAAATCGTAATAGATTTAGGTAGTGAAGCATTTTACAATATACAGTTCAACTATAAACATTTATATGAAATATGTTGTTTAGAGCTACCGTTAATACTTTTTGCTATAGCTCATTGGTTCAAAAGGATAAAAGGGGAAATATTTATGGTTTGTACAATTACGTTTAATTTTCCGGCTATGTGGTTGGTTATTGTGGGCTGTAAATACAAGTTATTGTTTGTTGCCTTTACAAATAAATAATAAATTATGCTTTTTACTTTTTAAAGTAAAAAAAATGTATAAGTATATGTGAACTGGAGTGGAATATATGTCAATGACAACAATTTAAGCATGTTACGGAATGATTGTAAGACGGCATAAACATTTCAAATCAAGCTTATCAAAAGCGTACTTACTTATTGTAAACTATTTAATGATCATTTTTGAAATTATTTAGTTTACCACATTCATTATCGGTTTCATTACTTCAGGCCTTTTAATTGTATTTTATCAATCAACCATCTACAGATTGAAAGGTAAACCTCTTTGTTTATGACATGGAAGCAGTCCCTGAATAAATAGTTCTGCAAAACTAAATTGTTGTATATATTTGTTAAAAAAATACATAACAATATTTTGTAATGCTTAATGTGATTTACACACAGTATTTAATGTGTATTTGCCATTTTTAAAGAAATGGGTTGGATGGGTGATCCAATACCACTGTATGTGTGTGAGTAAGTGTGCGAGCGAGTGTGTGAGTGGGTAAATACTACTGTACTTGTATGTGTGGATAGATGGATCAATACCATTTTACGTGTTTGGGTGAGTGGACCAATAACATTGTGATTTCATATAGGCAGGTGGGTGGTCCAAATATCGGTGAGTGGTTGGGTACTTGCATCGATCAATGGTAATTACCCACCCACCCACTGTACGCGTACAGTGGTACTAATCCACCCACTCATACATCCTCGTTGGCAAAATTGCAGATACTTTTTGGTTGGTAAAATTCCTTTGTAAGTCGCTATAATTTAAAGTCACGATAAATGTTAAATCATTACACTTGTTCAAAACATCTCGAAAGACAGTTCATCTAAAGGCAGAGTCTGTGTCACACGGAAACTGATAACTTTACTAAAGTTCATTCCGCAAATGACACAAAGGATCCTTAACTTTCCCTCTAAAATAAGGAGCTGTCACCTGAATGGTAGGTTTGTTAAGGGAAGTAATGGAACAATTTACAATATTAACTAGCAAAATAGTATATTTAAGTAATCTGAAGATTTGAAGTAGGAATTGGTATAATTCAAATGAACGAAAAGCAACATAAATTCATTACAATTAATTAAAAAATAAACAAATTTTATAGTGATCGAATTCGACAAAACACGTCTGCCTTCCTTAGACCAGCTGCATTGAAAACAGATATTTTTTTTCAATTACTTTAAGAATCAAAGTTCTGAGAAAAATTAACTTGGTTTCCCAAAATATAAAATAACCTTCGCTTATATTGTAATAAATTTGTGTTTTTTACGTTTATTTGTACTCTGTGACACGATAAGACTCTAAAAAAGAAATTTTATAAAATATACTGCTATTTTAGTAAAACATAAACAACATAGTTACATAAATTTATGTTTGCCAAATCGTATACAGAATATTTGACATTTTTAGTCGTGTCCATACTGATGGGGACTATCGACAAGACTCCTTGTCAGTGTTAAGTGGACCAGTATATGGTTATAGGCAACATATAAATGATAGTCCAAACAACACCAGATGTATAACTTATGCATATTTTAACATGAATTCGAAGTAAAATGTTTACTGGATTAAGTTTGAACTAAGATAGTTTTTAGAGTACAGCTCTTCAAACGTCGCGTAAGTAGTATTAAGTAGACAAATACATAATTATACTAATTCTTACTTTGAATTAGGTCAATTAAGCATTAATAATAAAAGCCTTTACGATAAGAAAAATTAGCAAGAATAAAAAAATATTTATAACTTTATTTGAATCTGTTCCGTTAATTCACTACCATAACCATAACTTAGGCCAAACATAACCAAACCACACCTAACATAACATAACAAAACCTAACATAACCTAAATAAATCTAATAGCCTGACCAAAGTAGTGGCAGTGAATTAACAGAAAAGGTATCTTACTAAAATTGGTCGGTAGCGTAGTTGGTTCAATCCCAGCTTCATAAGCTAAAGGTTCTCAGTTCGATCCCAATCAGAGTCATAACACATTTTGAGAAGGATCAGCTGATAACCACCGGCTGTTCATTTGTCATTGGCTATTAATTAATGACACTTTGTAAGGAATAGTCGGCCTTAGTTTGTAACAATGACTACATTCGCTCATCTACACTCATCACACTCATTCGACGCCCATATCTTGACGGTCGGCGTCTTATGAATAAATAAATAAATAAAAAATAAATAAATATCGTGTTTATCTTACATTCTAGAAGAAAACCGTGTTAATCGTAATGATCTTAAATGTTCACCTCGAGTCAGAAACTAAACTAAACTCTTTTTAACTTTTATAATTACATGAACAAGTTCTTTAATTATTTCTAGTTACAGCATGAACTATAACTAACTCTTTCATTTATAAACAAAACATAATAACACAGTTCATTTAGTAAAGGTCCTTATGATGTTCAAAGCAGTAGATAATTTAAAAAAAATAATTATTTTTCATATAGCAGTTTAAACAAATAGTTATATTTATGTGTATTTAAAATCAAAGAAGCATATATTGTTGTTCGAAATTATTATGTTTTTTTTTTTCATTTCTTTCAATCGGGCAGAAAAAAGGCCGAAAAGGATCCAATAGGGATTAAAAACTATGTTTACTAGAACAATTTAATGTTTTGTAGTCCCAGGACTGCAGGATTTAACTTAAAATGGCAAAATGCCTGTTAAACACATCCAATGTGATTTTTTTTGACAGACAATTTACCACTTTATGTCTTACTACAATAAGTTCTTAACAACACAATATCCATAGAAGAAATTAACATTTCTGAAATATCTGCAACAAACACAATAGCACACTAAATTTTCTAGGCAACAGGTTATTGTAATTTGTAATTGTAAAATGCCCTAATAAAAACTGTTAAGCGTTTAGAATAGGTAAAATTTTAAGACTAAGATATAAAAAATTATAATAATACAAAATTAAAGTACTTAAAACAAGTTATTTTATGGATTTAACTATAGGAAGCGTCTTAAGTTTTATATTTGAAATACCGTACGAAATTATTCTTCAAAGTACGAAAATAAGACTATTTAAACTAGTACACTTTGATAATATATAAAAGATGTTTGCAAAGGAGAAACATGTGTTTAAAATAGACATCTTAGGAGTATGTCATAAGTGTTAGCAGTGTGTCATAACATTTGTTTTTCGAGTTATATAATTTAAGAAGAGAATACACTAAGTGATTATTTTATTACAGCCGTTTAGGGCCATAAAAATGTCTTTAAAACGTCTGCTGTATATTTTTACGGCTTCAAATATATTAGAGAGGAAGTGTTGTGAAGTAAAAGGTACATTTTTAAAAATGTATGGATATGCTCACTTTTGAAGGTAGTTTTTATTCTTGAAATAGATAAAAAAAATACTATTCGTAATTATAATACTAATTGTTCGTAAAAGAGCTTTTGGTGGGTCTACAAATCCTAAGGACTGTGTAGTAACTGTGTACAGGTACAGTTTATTTGCCCTCATTTACTTTTGCTTGGTTAGAATTTCGAAATGTTCCTATGAGCATATAATAAAGATAGACTATTATAAACTTTGTTGTGTTGTTTTATATTTTCAAGACTAGTTTAATGATTAACTCAGTCATTAGATAAATTATAATAACTAAGACACATAATCATAATTGATTTTTTTTAAGTTAAAAACTAAAAGTTAAACAATCTGTTAAAGTTTCATAAAAATTCAGCCAGCCTTACATGATATAGCTGTCCATAAGCACACTACATTAAATAGGGCGTCTAAAAAAACAATCTTCAGTGTTATTGAAATTGACCGATCAGTGATCAGTTACAAAATTAACTACCATCCATTGCATTTATCTCGTCCTTTAGATACATTAATAAAATCCAAAATGTTTAACAATATTTAAAATAAGAGCCAAAATAAATCTGTGTATAGTGGTGATGAAACTGTACTTTAATTTTAAAAGACACCAGAGTTTGTTTGAAAATATGTCCTTGTTTTCGGTCCATTACGTAGATGAACACCAGCTCTCACCCATTAGGCATTCTTCCGAGCAATTTACATAAACTGTCTGAACGTAGAGTCTTGTATCAAAATATTCACCTCGTTGTTTTAGCCTAATGAATGTAGCGATATCAAATAATATGATATTGCTTTCCGAAAATGTATTACTGGAGTAGATAAAGGACGTTACATGTTTTCTCATGCAATATGTTTACATAAAGGAGAATTTAACTGTATTCAAAATTATTGTTTTAGAAAAAAGTATAAATGAAGTAATATGAGAAAACTACACGAGAAAAGCAAAAAGTACATGTGAACTATATTAATTAAATATTATGATATATTTATTATATGTGTATTATATATTGTGTGCCCTGCATTTAGTTATTAATCCACATAAGTTCATACAAGTATGTTATGTAAACGTTCGTTCTTTTTTTTAATTATGGTATTATGATATACAAAGCAAAGTTCTATTCGATCTCGTATGCCTACTCAATTACTAGAAAAAGATGTTTTACACTTTTAATAATAAAATATTTTTTAACTATTCAAAGTTGATAAGACTATAAGCATAAGTTAGTAAAATAGTAGATAAATTATCTACTAAAGTTTCAATATAATCTGACAAGTGGTTTTTATTATAACAATTTTGAAATTCGACGTTTTGGTAAATAACTTTATAAATCAAGTTCTTTTTTTATTTTAACCGTGATTTTTAAAAAAATGTTAAAAGATGAAAACTTTCCTTTTACACTAAACAACACAGGAATATTTTTTTCTAGTGAAATTAGTTTCTTGACAGTGATGTTTCAAACTAGAGTGTTATTAGATTTTCTTCGACGTCAGTCACTATGGCAATGTTCAATGTAGGTCCTGCCTGAATAGTACTGTCCACATTATCTAAGCCACTTAAGCAGATAATCACAACATAGAAGTTTCTAGTAGAGTATCAACGCATTGTATTGAGGTACATTTTTTACATCTTGAAATCCTGTTAAAATTTACAAATATTGCCTGCTTCAATATATCCTATGAGAAGAATTTACAGATCATGTTAGTAAATGTTCAAAAACATTGTCTTGTGCAGAACAACACTACCTCACTGGTGTACCGTAAACGTCTTACATGTATTCATTTAAAAATGCCGTTAGATTTATTTAAGTTATTTTTTAAGAAAATATAAGCAAAATGGTATTTAAAAAAAACTTTTCTTAAGGAGGCCTTAATAAACCATTTCAATACGTCAGTTTAACGACAGATTGATTATGCTCATGTTTATTTTTGATTCAAAAGTAAAATAAATAATAACTTTTTTCTCTATGTTAAATTAAATAATAGTTATAATTTGTAGAAATGAATCATACGTAATCCAACAGAAATGTAAAATATATAATTGAGGTCTTCGAAAGCAAGGCCTTGTTGCATGTTGCTTTTGACAACGAAGACCTGGATTTAAAATGTTTATTGAATTAAGGATTTTTATATTTCTAAAACTAAAAATTACCCAGTGATTGATTTTCTTCTTTATGATAAAAGAATTCTTCTTTATGATGTTGAATGTTCATGTAGGACTTTAGTTTCAATCGATTAATTTCTTATACTATGAAAAATATGATAAAAATTAAAAATTTATCAAAAGTGTAATTGTCTGTCGGGAATTATCTTATAAATAATGCATGAATATTCAGTACCTCCAGGTTTAAGGAGATAAGAGCTTTTTGACGTTAACAGCCTCGTGTTTGCTGCCTCTAGCACTTTCCACGATTATCTTTTCTGTTTTGGAACAACTTGACAACATTTTCTTCATATTATTATGAATAATGAAGATAACAATGCTGAGTTTAGGAGCGTTTTGTATCTTATTAAAATGAAAGTAGTGTTACTATACGGTTTTATATAAATCTATATCTATAAAAGGCAAATACCACTGACTGACTCACTCATCACTGTAACTAAAAAAGTACTAGGCCTACGAGCCTGAAATGTTGTAGAGTCAAAGATCTTATGTTGTAGATGTGCAATAAGAAGGGATTTAGCAAAATTCTTGGTAAATCGAAGATGGTAGCCTGTTCAGTGCGAACAATTTTAAATGCAAAAAACAGCGTTTCTCTAATTGGAATGTAACGGCTAAATGGACGGTTCTACAGCAAAACCAATAACATTTTTCTGTACCTGATTTGAGACGATCTACAACTTTGGTATTATGACCTTTTGCTCTATCTTGACTCCTTCATCCTTAAGTAGAGCTAGATTTAAATTTTTTGCGTTAAATCAAATTGGTTAATTTACGGCCTCTAAGAGTAGACTTACAGATTTTTCTAGACTATGAAACTTTGTTATCTAGGAGAACATACTGTAATCAATGGGAAAATATATAATTTAATCTGAACACATGTATAGCCAGGTCATAGGACATGGAAAACATGGCTATAAACACGATATTTCACTGATTCAGAGACAATTAACGTATTTTGCGCCCTCTAAATTAGACTTACAAATTTTTCTAGACTACGAAGCTTTGTTATATATGAGAGTAAACTGTTTTAAATCGGAAAATTAACGATTTAGATTTAAAGCATTCATAGCCCGATCATAGGATATGGCTAAAAATGGCGAGAAACAAAATATTTTATTAATTCAGAGTCAAAAATAGTACTTTGTGCCCTCTAAAAGTAGGCTTACAGATTACTCTAGACTTTGGCACTTTTTTTATCTAAGAGAACAAACTTATTTTAATCGGAAAATTTACAATTTAATTTGACCGAATATGTATTGCAGCCAGTTTACAGGCCATGGATAAATATGGCGAGAAATCCGATATTTCAATGATTCAGAGTAAACTACAATAATTTGTGCCTTGTAAAAGTAAACTTACAGATTGGTCTAGATTTTGAAACCAAGGGTCTTTTACCATTTACCACTTATCACTATTTCTCCAAAACTATACGTCCAATTGACTTGAAATGTACATAGGTTTATCTTGGCCCCTAGAGGCTTACAAAAAAGGATTTTCTTCTCCGACATTAGGAATCAGTCCCACTGGTCTCCAAAATTCCCATGGCATTCTTATGGAGTTCCATAAGAAATATATTAATTGATTGTTGTATTTGATTAACAACTTTTAAATAAAAACAAATGTAATAACATTGTAGTAGGCTAAACTTTTAAAATTAAAAAGCGTTAGGTACAGTAGTAAATTATATATAACGTCAGCTGTTCTAAATTGGATACAGTGTAAATTGAAAGCTTGCTGCACATTTTGATTATGTAATCAAACTCAATTTTCTGACCGGTGAAGCGGGCGGGTATAGCTAGTATATATATATATATATTATAACATAGTTTTAAAAAATTAAACATTATTGTGTCATGACAATCTGTCTAATGCCATATATATTACCTAGAAACATGGGCAATTAATAAAAACGAGTGATTATCTTACCACTAGATCTTCTAAGTGTAAGTGTTTCCAACCATATACTTGTTTAAAGGAACCCGATTAAGCCTGAATGACTTGTTAATCATTAATTAATGACCTGAAATAAGTATATAGAACGTTTATGAAGCTTATTTAAAATTTTACCTGTCAATCACTAACACATATTCGTATGTTCATTTTGTTTACTTGGAGAACACAACATTTATTTGTATTAAGGAGGAAACTCCTTAAAGTGACTGACATGAACCTAGAAAAATTTGTTTAACATGATTTAATTTTATTTATATAATTATGATTGTGTATTTGATAAATTAGACAAGAACTGCAGGAAATCTTCAGACCGTACACGAATTAATAAGACTGTTCTATTCTCAGTCTTATTAATATCAACATGGCGTCCGCTCAATGGTTGCCATCGACGTGGACACTACTAGAGAAGGCTAGAGTGAGCGCGTGTTGGGTCCGGATGTTGTGTGGGGCACAACTGAGTCTTGTCAAATAGCTGAAATTGATACCAATACTATATGGTTCTATGTTACGTAAACCTGTAGGTCCCTTAGTTGCTCTTGCTATTAAGCCGTTTAAATGACTTTTCTAGCCATTTCCTAGAAAGATTCACTAGATAAATGGCTCTTTCTAGTGAAAAGTCGACTTTAGTTAGTAACAATGACTACATTCATCACACTTATTCTTATTTCATATTTACCCATATTCCTACGATCGGTGGATTATTCATGAATAATAAATAATAATAATTTCATATTTTTTTATAATTTATATTCCAAAAATAACATATCATACAAAATAAACCAATACAAATTTTTCCAATTACAAAACATTATCTAAATAACAGAAACACAAAGTATATTTACATGAACAGATTATAATAAATTAATATTGCGTTGTTCAGGCTAACCATTCTGCTAATTAAAAATGCATTTAACAAAATAGAATAATCAACATAAAAGAAAAGAAGGTGTGTGTAAAAATTAAAAAGTTTTTTTACACAATACAAAATACAATTTTGCTATTAAAGTAATGATTAAAGAGTTGAGATTATTCTCCTCTCCTGCTTCTATTGGAACTGAGTACTACCAAGTACTCAGTCCACTGTACATATGTACTGACTAGAATCGCTGTTATGTCTCATCAGGTACAGATAGACAGCGGTTTACAAATGTAAGTGTACTACAGCACCCTGCTACTAAGGTCAACTGACGTCATTTCAAAAGGTAAATAAATAAATAAATATTGACTTGTGAGTTAAGGCGATTACTTACTTTGTAGAAGAGGTGGGTAAGATACATTGAATATAAGCCACCAAGATTTCCCTACGACAATTGGTTACAGTGTATTCAAAATTTAACATTTGATATTATTTAAGTTAGTCTCTATGTTTAATTACAAAAATGAGTTTAACTTGTTATTTTTAACCAACTGTATACACTTGATAACTAATTGTATATTATGAAACTAAATATTATATTATTATATGGCAAATTTTAAGGGATAAGGAAATAACAGCAAATTGTATTTAAAATGTATAATCAAACAACAATCTAAAAAAATGAATTACATTAAGCCATATGACAGGGAAAATCTTCTAATATGCAAACTTAAACTGTACATAAACACACAACACTGAGTGTAATTATTAGTAACTGGTTTATTATGAGTTAAAATAACATTTTACATTTTACGTCTCTAATCAGTATTATAGATTGACCACGTCAGTCCATTAAATTTAGTCACGTAGTGACTACTGTCCGTGACTCCTGTGTACGTGATAGTATTACATATAGTTTTAAAACTATTTGAGAGAATTCTCTTATTCTGTTAAATCTAAATGATATGATTCGTAGTACAACATCAAAATCGTGAATTTAAAATCCATGCTGGTCTAATAAAAGAGAAACTGATTTATCTAGGAAACAATTGAACCAGGAAAAAGGAAAAATGTTAAACCCACATTATTCAGGGAAATTCTCCTATAAATAATTTAAAATATACTACTCAAAATTATAAGTGTTGAACTGAATTTAATACATCGATAACCAAAAAAGCTATGCTAACAAAAGCAATTTAATATTTAATGCCAGTGGCATTTTTCATATGAAAGTGGAATATTTTCTTTTTTAGAACGTGATTTCAGGCGTTCTCGATTGAAAACTATTACCCATAAACTAAGTGAGGAAGTTTTAATCACGAGGCTTGCAAGAGATTTAACATTTTAAATAATTAAATATTTATCTTCCCAACGTAGACAGATTTTTTCAATATCATATCAAATTGAATAAAATATTGATAGTATTCAAAATAAGCTAAGAACGTTTTTGTAGGCATTAGGCTATTCACAGTTACACGTTTAGCAATCAGAAACATAAATACAATTTATTAAAGTCAATAATAATAATAGCAAAATACACTAAATAAAATAAAATAAAAAAGCATACGCACATTGTTTTAATTAGTTTATTGTACAATTGATTAAAGTAGCTTTATTGAAAATTTTAAGAATTTGTGCTTAATTCCTTTATAACAATAAGCTATTAAAATAGAAATGAGTATGGAACGTTAAATGTGATAATGACAAAGTACTGCACATGATGCACAATAAACTTCTACTGTACAGAGTGCACAATAACCTTGTACTGTACAGGGTTCACAATAAACTTGTACTGTACAGGGTGCACAATAACCTTGTACTGTACATGTTGCTCAATAACCTTGTACTGTACATGGTGCACAACAACCTTGTACTGTACATGGTGCACAATAACCTTGTACTGTACATGGTGCACAATAACCTTGTACTGTACAGGGTGCACAATAACCTTGTACTGTACAGGGTGCACAATAACCTTGTACTGTACATGGTGCACAATAACCTTGTACTGTACAGGGTGCACAATAACCTTGTACTGTACATGGTGCACAATAACCTTGTACTGTACAGGGTGCACAATAACTTTGTACTATCTTCGATTCAGATTTGTTCATGGTGCATTAGGCAGAGTGTCAGGGTAGATATATTAAAACGATTATTTGTATGGTTCAATAGGTATTTTATTTGGAGAAGAAAAAGATATGTACGGACACACAGATCCTGTGTACACATGTGCTGATTGCAATCCCTTATAATTCTAGAAGGCCATTTAAAACTAGAACCATCCCCTGAGAGAGAATGTGCTGTGGTTAATAATGCTTCGTAGAGCACAAGGGTCCAGTAACCTGAATGTATCACTAGGAATAATTGCGTTACAAATAGAGGCAAGGTAGAAGAGACAATGGCAAAGACCAGAGCTTTTATTAATTAGCACAAGATGTTTCTTTAGCGAACCAATTCAACTCAGTTCGTGGTCTTTTATTTACGATCAAATTAAGCTCCTTTCATTATAGAAAGGCATATTTAAACATTAAATCTCACATTTCTTACAAAATATTTGTTTGAATGCAAGTAATATTGCTTAAGGTAAAATTATTTGAAAGTATAGTACCATCGAATATTAATTTGTGCCAGTTAACGTATTTATATCGATGATTTTACTACATGAGAATAGCAAGTATGTTTTTGCAATATAACTTAGAGGACAATGAGTAAATGGTTTCTTCTACACAGAGTAACAATGCAAGTAGCGTAGTTTTTGTTGATACAACTTGACAGTAAAGTTATCTTCTGTTTTAAACTACTGATAGTATATTTGTGGATCCTACTATAAGCATTGAAACACTAGATCAATATAATAATTAAATAATGAGAAAAACATACATATGAACCTTAGATTCCTTACTTAATAAAAAATGTGGCATAGTGAATTGGGAGGTGATTGGCTTTTTATTAGAAAGTATATTGTAGAACATATAAATGAACTTAATAATCTTTCAAAACAATAAAATATACCTTGCATATTAAAAAAAAAAAAAAATCTAAACTAGCATCTTACGTACAAATCACGTTCGTTATATCAAAGAACTATCTAATAACAAAGAAATGAAAGAACTTAAACACTCAAGTCAAGTATCTTCTTAATTCTATTTACATTTGTATTTTTATGCCAACTCAAACGTGCGGTGTAATTTTGTTTTATTCTTTTCCGCAACATTCTATAATCTTACACATTGCAACGAATCCTACAAAAAGGAAAGGTTTTTTAGGCAATAATGGTATAACAATTGTCATTATTTACCACCACACAGCTTTGAACACTTGCCAGTATAGTACACTGACAAATGATCGAGAGCTGGCTTTCCCCATGAATCTCCCCTTTATGTACAGTTCTATGGTGCAATACGATTCTCAGGGAAATGTATTGGTGTTTAGATTTATCAAGTGTATGTGAATCTGCATAAAATGGTGCACATTGCTGCGTTTTTGTACCATATCTATGATAGTTTACTGTATGAAGGCTTATTGAAAGTTAACACACTGTAAAACGGTACATAGTAAAGGATACTGTATATTGTATAGTTGACAAAGCTATATTTACAGGACTATATTTAACAGTTATTCTTAATTGTTCGTAAGTAACTGAATACGTGTTAAAAGAAGAATATAGTGTATAGTTACTGTATTACTTATTATTATCTAAGCTATATTACAAAAGCACAAGTGTAATTTATTTTTTAAGAATGTAATCTGTTTAATTTTCTTACACCTTAGGTTTAAGAACCATCAAATGTATTATTTAAATATGTCTTTCAACAATGAAAGGAGCTTAATTTTATCATAGATGACAAAATACGTACTTTATTGAATTGATCACTCAAGAAAATACCTGGATTTTTCTATTGTCTCTTATTCCTTGCCTCCACTTTTGTCGCCGTTATCATGATAAATTCAGGTTACTGGAAAAGTATATTGGTTAGACTCAGTATTCTAATGAAAATATATTTATACTGTATTCCAGAAATGGCTTAGTATTCATAATAATTTATTTGGCATCTAGGCTAAGTTATCTTATTGAGAAGTAAGATGAATGAGTGATAAGTGGGAGATTTCATGTCCAACAATTCTAAAAGTATTAAATCTTAGATTTGTCTCTATGGTGAGACTACCAAAATAAAATGAAGGTTTGATTTTTATAATTGTATTACATGAAGGATGTCGATAGCAACAACTACACGACTGACTTCCTAGATAGCCTGTGGACCTGAGGGAAAATTATATAAATGGTTTTATAGCCTAAAAAGTAAAATACAATCGATAAAACTAAACAATTCCATTACACAGACTCGTTGAGCTTTGTAATATTTTTTACGATTAATTTCGAATGAGAAAATAAACTACTTTCTATTGTCAGGGACTTTTACGCAAACCATTGTCCTTTTCAGTCATTAAATGAGCTAACATATTTGTAATAACAGATTGCACTTAACAATTCTCAGATATTCACAACAAATAAACAACATTACATGTAGGGTTTGAGTTAAATGTGCACTGATTCTGTGATGAACAAATAGTGTCATTTAATAAATACATTTTTACTTCGAAGTAAAAAATGTCAAAACGTACAGTTGTTTAAAGTTTAAAATAAAGTATACTTTTCCAAGACCATTATATATATGGCAGTTTATTCTATAAGATGAGGAAATAGTTAGTGTTTGAAATTCACCAACGTGCCAAGTAACAGTTTCGTCTCGGTGACAACGGTGCACCGGGAAACATTAAATAGTTAAAAAGGTTATTATTTATATAATATTATTATTAAATTCAGGGTTATTTTGAACTTCCTTACATTTTCGACCCTCCAAAGGACACAAGGTAACATTTTCGATCATCAATAAAAATGCCTGGTGTTTTAGTTGTTTATACAGGGTGTCCCGTAAGTAACCAGCCAAACTTCTGTAGGTCATTCCTTGGGTTAAAACAAACAAAAAATTTCATGTGTACAAATTGTCTATCTCGCTCCATTATCCGGCTATCTGTCTGTATGTGTTTTTTACTAAAAACTTAATATCTCAAAAGTTATTTAAGATAAAAGCATGAAAATTGGTATGAATGTTGATCTTTACAGTATCCATGTTCTATTTAAATTTCATTTCTTTACAACAATCTTTTACAAAATGGCGGCCATTTTAAATTTTTAAAGCCAAATATCTTAATAATCTTAAATTTTACTAAAAACTTCTATGTTACAAAAACGTTTAAGAATTTATTTCTATAAATAATTATATAAAAAGTTTTAAGATTGAACAACTATTAACTGAGAAATTACAATTTTTAACAAATTTGAGAACTAAAGTTTTCAATTTTATTAATATCAAGCATATTTTTATTTGATAAAAATTGTAACTTCTCAGTTAATAGTTGTTCAATCTTAAAACTTTTTATATAATTATTTATAGAAATAAATACTTAAACTCTTTTGTAACTTACAAGTTTTTAGTAACATTTAAGGTTATTAAGATATTTGGCTTTAAAAATTTAAAATGGCCGCCATTTTGAAAAAGATTGTTGTAAAAAATGAAATTTAAATAATACATGGATACTGTAAAGATCAACATTCATACCAATGTTCATGCTTTTATCTTAAATAACTTTTGAGATATTAAGTTTTTAGTAAAAAACTCATACAGACAGATAGCCGGATAATGGAGCGAGATAGACGATTTGTACACATGAAATTTTTTGTTTGTTTTAACCCAAGGAATGACCTACAGAAGTTTGGCTGGTTACTTACGGGACACCCTGTACATATATAGTTTTTGTCTATGCATTGGTTGTTTTTAACATTCTGACGAATTAATGTTATCTAAACACACTCAACTTTTCTTTACCTTCCTAAAAGCCAAAGGTAATAAGAGCCACACGAACACGAAATGCCATTTTTTACTAACTTTTAGAGCAAGGTACTCTCAAAGGAGCGCAGGTAACCATCCTGTGCTTTTGTGTATCCTTTAAGAAGTTTTTACCACCCTCAAAATCTTTACCAAGAAGCCATAATCCGTACTTTATGAACAATTTTTATTTAATTAGTAGTTTTTCAGAAGCTTATAAAAAAGTAAAAATGTGGAAGTTTATAAAGTGTTTAAGCTTAGAAAGTGAAAAGAAGTATTTCTGAAACACTGTGCAAACTCTTTTTTAAATTGGCGTTTAAAATGTTTACAATTTCCTCATTAAAGTCTACAGAGCTCTTAAAGTAACCTCATAGTAACACTAAGAAGCTAATGGAGTGGAGTCCTATGGGAATTCCAACGCTCCTTAACAGACTATTGCCTTAATTCATCAAAAACACCTTCTCAACACTGTTTATTCGCAAAATAATACAAACGAAAACAACTAAAACACGAACTTCATTAAATATTTGGTTTCTCTTCTTCTTCTACAATCAGAAAGTTTGTTCTCATCGTGTGTAATGTCACTTTACTGTTTTTTTTTTTTTTTTTTTTTTTTTGACATAACCTCACTAAATAGAATAATCATAACACTTCCAAAGTTCAAAGACACAAATGCTCAAACTTTACATAAAAGGTTTTTCCTCTTCGATTGTTCAATATTTTTAATTTCATACTATTTTGTGCTAAAAAATCAAGTTATAAAGTTAATTTATTTTCCACTATTAGTTTGAGATAATCGTATTATTAAAAGTTACATGTGTTATAAAGCAATTAGAGGTATATCCAATATGTATCGGAGAATTGTTGACATAATCTATTATTCTAGTTCACAAAACAGCTACTAAAGGTAAACTAATCAAACTTTAATTGGCAGACTAGATATTTTAATTAAATTATTTAAACATTTTGCTAAAATTATGATGGTTCAAAAACAGTATTGATAATTGAGACGAAAGTCCAACTTTATTCACTTTAATTTCAAACCTCTCTCGTGGTTTTTAATTATGTTGTAACTTAACATTTGTTGTAATTGTATTTCATTTGGCGTTGAATTAAAATAGTTTTATACATTGATAATGACATTTGCTTTATACATTTTATAAAGCAAATGATAATGACAAGCGTGTAATGTGTAATGTGAAATTATTTAATAATGTTCAATAACAATTTTATAAGTTTGAGAATTATAAAGAAATAAAAACATAACTTTCTATTCACCCGAATGTCAACAATTTTCTATAGAAATTAAATGCCTTGTACGACATTCTAAACAGTTTTTGTGTCACAAACATTTATATTGTTATTACAATATCATAAAAAAAATCATAAAAGCCTCCTCAACACAGTTTTTAATTATTAACTACCTTATAAAAGTATTTAAGTATCTTATAAATAGGTATTTAAATACTATCATGGCTACAGTGGATGGATTTAAAATTAAAAGTACTCTTCTGATAAAAGAATAATGTATTAGTCTCTACGAGTCTGCAAGTAGAGTTATGTTTTAGATAAAAGTTAACTAAGACTTCCAAGGTAGAATACTTTACTTGATAACGACTCTTTTGCGACACTTTAGACTTCTGTGTTATCAGGGGCTTTCTTTTTGGAACTATTTTGTCTCTTTTGTAGTTTAATGTTGCTGAAGTTTTGCTTTATAACTTAGTTGGCTATAGTAAATATTTTTACTAAATAAAGTATAAAATACTTTTAGGATGAGGTGTTTGTTTCATTGATCGTTCGTATGACGTTATGTTTGTCGTTTTATGAAATGGATTAAACCTGCATAGATTCCAATGTATACGACATGTATCCTTCTTCTGACACAAGAGGCATGCTCTTAACATCTATTTTACTATAACAAAGCTCTTAATCGTTATATTAACAATTATTATGTTCAGTTTAATTTCAGTACTATATTCATGCATTATAAAAATACATATTTTAACAAACTGTAAAGCTATGTCTATCTATGCTTATTTATTTATTTATTTACATGCTTCAATACAGTAAAAACCAATTACACTGAAGCAGTTCAAATTAATACATATATTTATGTTTGTGGGTTTTATAACTTATTCACTAAATCACTTCACATTATAAAAAATAACAAAAAATAAGAATACCAAACTGAAATCCTATAGATTCAAATTTAACTGAAATTTATATGGAACGGAACAATACATGCTTGATGAGGATGCAAAAAATATAATGACATGCAATTAAATAAAAATAATAACTAATATTAGTATAGATTTTAAACAATTGACAACCATAACGACAATAAATACTAACAGTAATAAATATATTTTGAACAGTTAACAATATATAATTCGTAACAGAGTAATAAACAAAACAAAATTATGTAGAGCGTTGACTTAAACAAGACAGGCAATTAGTATGTTGTACATACTTTCTCTATCGTTTACTTGTCGCTCTTAATTATAATATTTTATGTAAATAGTAAATAGATTATCACAAAAATGCCTAAACATTTATACACTAGTTACTATTTATGTCGATATTTCCATCTTTACGTGGCAGCTCTAAAATCAACAAAAATGTAGGTGTCAATAAACCATACGATATATAGTATTATGAGCTATTAATTTAAACAATTTTAAATTAGCATTTCTGATACAAAATGTAATGCTATCTTTTTTATAATGCAATACATTTTATTTATGATGTTTCACCATTTGTATTTATTTACTTATTTAGTATTATTTATATTATATTTATTATGTTTTTTTATTTTATTTGCTGTCAGAAAAAAAACAGTCAAGATGTTATTCCTTTACAGTTCTACTTATTTGTACCAGACGATAAAATGTATAAGATTGTTAAATAGTTTATCACTTATCTAGAATTTATATCTTCTAACAAACGTCTTCTGAATATATATTTTGTTGCTACATATTAGGTACAGTAATTCAAATACTCAGTAAAAATATAAATTTTTTTAATATATTTATTTTAGTATATAAAAACTCAATTTCCAATATGAAATAGAATGGTAAATAAGTGGGAAGATTTCAAAAGGCCGAGTTCAATCTCCCTATGTAAACATCAACATTTTTTGTGTATTTTTACATATTGGTTTGTGTATTTACATATTTGCATCCCTTATCGAGGATTACTCGGACAAGTTTCGTTACGTTTCGTAAATTGGGTATATGGATTATTCCAGGGATTGAGACACGACCTTCCCTTTTATTAATACTTTATGTAATGAAAATGCTATATTTTCATAAGTTTGTAGAATAACAAGTAGGATGTCTTTAGTTATAGATTATGCTAACTGGATTTGAGAGTTTTATCTCCAAATTAAATACAAAATGCTGATTTGTGAAATAAATATATTGTATAAAAATGAAAGTTATCCTACTGTAATTTAAAAGATAATTCAGTAGAACGTAGAAAGATACACGATGAATGTATTTATTATTTATTAAAGCTAAATGGTGCTAGAGTATACGACAATTTTAGAGAAATTACGACAAACTGAGCCGGTGGCCGAGTGGTCTAAGGCGTCAGGACTTTGAGCTTGGGTTAGAGATAGCGCTGTTTCGAATCCGGCCTAGACTGAAAGACCTATCAGTAATATTCACCTTCTACTGTACTGGTTCGTCCCATAACTCTGTCTGATTAAGTTCCTCGCATAGATCAATAGTCTATGAGGAATGGACAGAGTAAGGTTTAAAAGAAGGTTGGTCTCTCCTTTTTATAAAAAAAATGTACAATCAGAAGATACAGCAATCCGGATACACTAATAATAAACGCATCTTTTACTTATTTTGTTTAACATTTTGTGGGGTAGTACAACTGTCACTATTCATTTAATCATTTTTATTTTCACTTACATGGTCTGAAACTATCTCAACATTCTCCATTACATCGGTTGTTACACCAGATGAAAACTGCACAGGTTTTTATTGTGTTGCCCATAACAATAATTAGGGATTAATTCTAATGCATACTTTAAATTCATATGTCTTAAATATATTTGGTCATAAACATGAGACCTTTATAGTTTCATGAAATGCTAATTAGTAAATTATATTACGATAGTTAATTCAAGTATTTAGCTAGTTTATTTACAGTAAAGTGATTTGTTTATCTTTTAAGTTTTTTTTATTCACTGTATATTTTCACTGAACCGTTCTAATAAACTTGCCAAGAACATTTAATTTATGTTATTAAAATGGTTAAACATAATGTATTCGAAAATAAAAACAATTGAAATCTGTTTTAGTGGGACATACATGTTATCTCATAAACAAACCATAACATTGTAAGCAAACCAATAAAAAGAGTTATTTACTGAAATGTACAGTAGTTTGAATTTCGTACAGCTTTACTATTTTTCAGAATTATATTTCAAATTCTTCATGTTTGTAAATGGTAGAAAAAGTATTTATGAAACGTAGTAGGAAATAATAGCACACATATTTGACATTAATTACTAATCCTTTATGTCTCTTGGATATAAAAGAAAATAAACTTAATATATATGAAATATAATATAAATCAATAAATACAACAATACAAAAAATAACAATAGTCAATTGTTTGACCCTCGAAACAGTCAAGCATAAACAAGGAGGAAAGTGGAAAGAAGACAAGCACACAGTCCAAGTAAAAAGAAATTCTGGGAAACAAAGATAAAACATGCTTGGTTAGGGCATGTTTACCATGCCCATGTTTACCATGTTAGGCATAAAACCTTCTTGACCTTATTGACTGTATTATCACAGTATTAATAGTAATAAATTGTATATTTAAATAATACAGACTGACCATATGTGTAGTTAATAATTGAACAATCTGCCAAAAGATAATATATTATTATTTGCACGTTGAAATGCAATTACTATTTGCTTCACTAGAGTCGTACATTACATTCTTTGGATCATACAAAAAAATATACGTTTTGATATAACAGCCAGCATACATATATTATATTTTATGTGTACAGGAGAGCAATTTTTCAATTTAATTTTTCATCTAAATCCAACCAAATATCAAGATTTTACAATTAATTATTATGAATGCCTTTCGTTGCCTGATACATTTTGTACATATATGTAAATGCCATGTTACACACTAAATTTGTACCATATCAGAATTGATTTTTTTATTTGATTATAAAGATAAATAAATAGTGTCTTTTAATGATTTTACTTGAGTTACTGCATTTAAGACTTGAAGATAGATTTTAATTAGATGCCACCATAATTAAATAAAATTAACTTACTATGTGTACATAAACTGATCAAAATGTTGTAACGAAAAATAACACAATTTAATTTAGAAATCTTAGAATCCATCTTAATTATATTAAGCACTCGTAAAAAAGATAATATATTACTGAAGTATAGTTTTGCTATGTTGAATTTTTACTCGATTTAAAGATTTTAGAAAATGTAAAAATAGACACACAATCTGTCAATAACTATCATCTGAAGTAAAGAGAAGTCCTTATCACAGATTACTAACTCTGCCCAGATAGCTCATAGTATATGAGAAAAGTTTACGCACTGTGTAAGAAGTATGTAAGCAATACGTACTACATAATCGTGAATTTAGGACGTGACGTTGCCACATGAACAATTATAGTAGATAAAAAGCCCGGGTTTTGGGCTCACTTTTCTGGCCTCAGTCACGTGACTTTTCCAAGATGGCGGCGGTCACGTGACCGGATCCAAGATGGCGGCGGTCACGTGACCGGATCCAA
>JAQJVL010004810.1:0-41030 GCA_035578905.1 Stictocephala bisonia
AAGGCATTTATATTATTATTGGTTCATATATTCTTTTGAGTTTTTGGGTCTTTTAAAAAATTAATTTGCAAATAATATGATTGTACTTACAGAATTATTTGTTGTTATTTTACGAACTATTGTTGAGTAGAATATCACAATGGATTGTATTGCTTTTACTATATAAAATTATTAAAATAATGTAATTTACATAAGAAGGGAAATTCTGCTATTCCATTACATCCTGCCACAGTATTGTAGTAAACATTTTATTATTTTAATGTATTAAGTTAGCTATAAAGACATTATAACTATCAACTTTAATTCTATTTTTAAACGCACAGTAAAATACAAGTGTAACGAAGCAACTTTCAGACTTTTATGATAAAAACGGGAGACAAGAAATCACAAATCTATTAATCTTCCAATATTGTAGCACCATCTGCTACGGCAATACCATGCTTTGCGTTGATTACTTTTTATTTTTACACTAAAAATGTTTACTGCAAGTCCATTTTTTTCCAAGCATCAATAGTTGTTAAAATAAGTAAAAGAACGTTTACTACTTATATTGAATGAATACAATCACTTATAACAATTTTTTTTATCTAAAATTAAATGTTACATAAAAGGATATATAGATTATTCCTCTTACAATATTTAACACTGTGAAACGTGATGCGATTAGTTCATATTCATATTGTTGAATTAAAAAAAAACCTAAATGACATTTTACATGTCTTTGATGTGTTCAGTTATGAATTAAGGTTTTATATTGTTGTAAAACACGTCTCTGTTATTTTTTAGGGTAGTTTAAAATATGATAAGAAATGTTGACTTACATTAATTCACTGATGTTGATCTATTATTTATGACGTTATTTCCCTAAGAACATAATAAAACCATATAAAAAATACAAAAGCACATTTATAGGTACATATATGCTTTAGGTACAGTGAATATATATGACTTATATATTCACTGTATTACGATTGATTATTACATTTTTTTTATTAAAAAAATTTTGGAATGCATGTTTAGTTTGAATATAAAATAAAATATTGTTGGGATTTATTTTATGTATCTTAAATTAGAAATTAGTAAATATTAACTAAAAGAAAGGAAGATATGAACTGAAAAGCTCCTTATCAAAGATCTACTAATACATAACCTCAAAACTCACAAAAAACATGCAATCTACAATAATTATTATTAAAACTTGTCCCTGGTTTGACAAAAAAAATCATGTTTTAAAACCATATTACCAACAATGTTATATAAAACACTTACACGTTGTAAACACTTCTTTGATCACTTTAATTTAACATTGGAGCTAAGTAGAGTATTCAATATACTCACTATTCACTCATATTGCATGATTGATAGTTAAACATAAAATAACCACTCTCCCAAAGGGCTTTCTTTTATATCCACAAATTTAAAGAAAGTAGGTATTTTTTAAAATTTAAATGTTTTTTATTTTATTTTACAATTAATTACCACATAAAATACTCGTATATTTAAAATAGCTTATTTAAATAAGCTCCCAACAAGGGTGTGAAATACTCAGTTTATTTAGTATGTCCAATATAATATTACTTAATACTCTTTGTACATATATTTTTTATATAAAATTACAATGATAAGGTGCAATGGAAAATAACAACTTTTTTATTAAATTCCCAGTGGAAAGAAAAGTATGTACTATAGAAAGATTGGCAGCTTAGTGTGTTACACACTGAAAGTACTGGTGTGAGATAGATACTATGAGTGGTGGAAGAGAGATTGACAACTACTCTAGCCTTATTATTGTCATTCCATTTAAAAATTTTTATTGAAAGTAGTATATGGTCGGCCGCGTGCTGGCAATGCAATATCAAACCCCGCCCATTGTGCCATCAGGGGCTTTGACCATTAGTTAGTTTTATCCACCCGATGTTAGATCGACTAAATAAAATCACCATTTAGTATTTATATAACAAGAAATAATAACAATAACAGAACGAATAGTATTGTTAAAAGTAAATAATAATAAAACAAACTTTTACCACAAACTCTTGTTGCGGACGTTAAAAACAAACAAGAGCTTGAATGCGGAGGTTAGTCACACCCGTGATGTACCATGGTGAAACGAAGGAACGTCCGCTCCACTGCTAAAACCCCATATTCACTAAACACACATGTGACAATCTGTAAGGGCAATTGTATTATACTATTTGAGTAACAATTTCTCTAAAATGTTCCTCACCCGTAAGTTATACTCGTCTTTATTGCTAACTAATAATCTCAGATGTAGTGATATCGAGCACTATTATTATTGTTCAAAGGCATGTTGAAATGAAATTTTAATTCTTTATAAATTTAAAAAAAATTATAGTAATTTACTGCACTTTTTTATTTTAACCTGATAACCAATGTTAAATGATTGTAACGTTCTTAAGTAGATACAGATGGTCTTGTGATGGTACCCAAGTGAACTCGGCCATTAAACTTCTGAGTTAATCAAAGCGCCATTAACAAGACAGACTTGTAAAGGCAGAGTCTGTAACTAATGGCCGAATCTCGTGAGCCATTACTTGCGCTATACTTTACCTTGCTTCGTTAAATAACAACGTCACTTTAGATTTTATTCAAATTAGATAACAATAATTTATTACCTTCATGTAAAATATGACAGAAATAAAGTACAGTTATTTAAACTATATAAAATCTAATGTTTCGTTGTTTTGTTTTTAATATATTTACCAAACCATCTCAAATAGGTTTATATTATGCTATAAGTAGAATAAAGGTTCATTAAAAAAAATAAGTAATTTAAGTAGATAACATTGTATTAAAATATCACAGATTGTAATATAAATTTAAATATTCTTATGCCTTGTGGTAAAATGGTTTCTATCTCATTGCATCTAAATTAATGAATGAATTCGTCACCTTGCTCAAATATGTAAAACTGCGACATTTACTAAATATAAATTATATGACGTTCATTTTTTCCCTAATAAATATAGGTGTCTATTAATTCTTATGTGACATTATGGAGGCAATATAATGTCTACTTTTCCTAGTTAAAAATAGTACAGATTTAAGTGTGTTTGGGAAAATGGATTAATTTGTGGGAAAAATTTAGCAATAAACTAATAGCCCATTTTAATGTTTTATGTAAGGTGATTAATGTTGAATGGATATGGATGGAGAGGATTTATAGAACTTCCGATTGCTAGTTGACATTCATCCCAGCATAATATAAGGATTCAATTAATCATTCTTTTTTGGGCTTGGTTTTTTGTCGATTAGAGTTTGTTCTATTACTTGTGTTTTACAGTCTTCTGGAGTATTTTGATAAATCATATGCTGTCTTTTTGTTGATGAAATTATACGGATTTCTGAAGTCTACGTAAGTCCTTGATATGTGTTTGATGCATGTTACCGTATGTAATTTTAAAATGATTTTCAGATGAAAGATTTGTTTGGCACATGATCTGTTTGGTCTAAGGCCTATTTAGTACTCTGTTACCTTTCGTTCTCGTTGTCTTGTACTCAGGTAAGTAAGGATGTCGATACGATGTTATATGTATTCACAAGCAATTTTACTATCTCATATAAAAATATAGATATCCGACTATCCTGACATAATTAAGTATTATTTCGATCTTGTCAAAGAGTTAATTGACATAAAATTACACCTTATGTATTTAAAAATTTTTATACCTCACACATAGGAACTTAAGAGTGATCACTACACATTTTAAATAATTTTTATCAGTACATATACTTATGGGGGTTAAAATAAAAAATAACTAAACAATTACTTTATGCATTAACAGCATCAAGATTTTCAGTGTTAAACTGGAAAGATGTTATAATATACTTTTTATTTCAAATATTTCTATAGTTTAGTTGGTTGCTAAAATTATTCATCTGACACAGAAAATAAAAAAAATCTCTTGCATGAAAATGAATTTCTTCGGTAATTTACGCATTGCTGATAGATTAACTATAATGATTCCTGGTTAGACAAATAGCTCCAAAAAATTATACAAAGCATTTTTGATAACTTACGTATTATATACTTTTATATCTGCTTGACTTAAATTAACTGAACACTTGTTAAAATAACGGAAGTAAAATACTTAGAAACAAACTGACTTCAATGTTCCATATTATTTTTTAGATTATAACTTTCTCTTTGTTAATTTTAATAAACTTAATTACGATCTTATTAATATTTTCAATGACTTATTATTAAAATATATTAAAAATATATTCAATACACAAGTCATTATTAAAAATACTGACAGTGGGAATATCAATTTATAATTTAACTTAAGTGAAACCATGGGAAACTCTGAGTGAGGGATGTAGATGAGGGATGTATTGTTATCCTTTATTGTGATGTTGCGGTTAGGTTAATGTACGCAACCACTACCAAGCCACAACTCCCTTAATACGTGTTACTCCACTCACTTTACTGCCACAATAATGGCTAACCAAGGCTGGGACCCGTGAATAAACAAACATAAGTCTCTTTGCTGACTAAAGTTGGCGTACATATTTTATTCAACCCAAGATTAATCAAGTGTAATTAAGCATTATTTCCCTTTCTGTGTTTGGTATGAATATGTGATATCACTTTCAAAACTTATTTTTTTACATTTACTCTCAAATTAACCTGCATGTTACTATATATAGCTATAGCTATTTATGTAAATATTTTAAAATGTGTTGCCTTTTAATTATTTATTTAAATTATTTTAAAACCAATAAAAAATACGTTGCACAATACAGGAGCATTTCAAATACTATGATTTATAATACAGATTATGATGTACTACATTCGACAATTTTTTAAAAGATATATTGGATAAATTTTCTTTTTTTTAACTATTGAAATATTTTAAATATTGATCATTAGCTGTAAATACTGGACGGGATGCATTTACTTAGGATGACAAATCAAAAGTTAAAAAAAAGTAAATAGGCATTATGTTATCAAACTTCAAGGATTTTTTTCAAATAAATTAGCTACTGTAACTACGGAAATGAACGATCGGAAACCATACCTACAATTTTTGTATCACTTTAAGTTATTATTTTTCAAATAAATGTATGCCCAACTATAATAACCTCATGAAATATAATATAAAATCAATTTCAACTACAAATTTAATATATTATAAATATTTTCTGCATTAACTAAAATCTTTACCTTAAAATTACAAAGTTGAAAATATTGTATATTGAATATTGTACATAACAGTTACCCAGCTGATTCACCTCCTAGGAAATACTGCTACACTAGTAAACTACTAATGAACGGTTGATTGAATGGTTTATAGTACTGTATTATCTTGCAGGAAATGAGTGTTCGATAAAGACAATAATTTACATTGATTGATTCATACCTTTCTGCTTTTTATTTGTTAGAATCCTTCTCTGAGTTACTCTTGTCCATTCTTGTGTCTTGACAGTTTTTATTACATTCTAATATGATACCTTCCAAGATGTTAGTAATTATTTGATAGAGCATCATCATATCGAAACTCTTCTGTAATTTCCTTAAAAGAAAAGGGCATTTTTCATCTTAATTCTGCCATTAAATATTCTGTGGTTTACTTTGGAATATATTTCTTTGTGCATTAATATGAAGATATATCCACCACTAAACCAAAGACAAAATCAATTTTCTCCAGTTTTATTTTCATATCTGTCGTACATTCCACTTGGTGAATGATAGTATACTACCTTCTTTTATATTTTATATATAGTATAAACACTAAAATGGAATCACTTTCAGGTTTCATGTTTGTCCCTATGGCCCATGTTTCACGGTAACCATTAACAATGTATCAGTTAAAGGGATCTCAAATTTTTCTAAACGTAGGATAATCATCCCCTTCCAGCTATAAGAAGGTCAAGTGTAGTTTGAGGTATTTTTTCTTCTAAAAATCTCACAAAAAAGTTGAGGTATCAAATTATAAAAAATAGCTAGTATATTGTTTTTTACTCAAACAGAAAGTCTTACTTAAGTGAATGTTTTACTTTTACTAAATTTTCGTTCATAAATCCACACTCATAAACATTATTTATGGATCCAAACTGTCTGAATCATGGCTTGTTAAGTATTTTAAACCTCAATATTTATAGAAGTTTGCTCAGGTAAATTGATTGTTGTACCTTAGTAAATGTATAAATCAGAATGATAAAATATATTTTGTAAAAATTTCACTAAGTTGAATTTGTAGATGCTTTAATGGCCTCGAGAGCTTCACTATTGAATAAATAACAATTTCTTTACGCAAGCTGGTTTCCTTCCCCAATAATAGTCTGCCACTCTCAAAGATTTCTTTTTTATCAAAAAGCGCAGCAGTATTTTTGGAAGTAAGTGAATCGTTCCCATAATGCCCATCCATTTAGTTAGTATTCGCCAGGTTCCTTCAGATATATTAGTTAAACCGACCCGTACTAACCCATCAGCACATAACACTTGTAAATACGTCATCTTCATATCCACGTAGTTCTGATGCAAAACAGAGTTGTCCTCAGGTCTTGATAACGTTAATTTATAACAGTGTTACTTCATAGTTTTGATTGATACAACAGAATGTTACAAAGTATAAGGAAGGTCAAAGTAGCAGACCAGTGACTAGTCAGAAACTAACTTACCTCTGTTGGCTATTTTTAGACATTTCTAAACATTCAGTGCATCCCTCATGACAGAGCAGACAGCGGGACCAAACTGACTGAATGGGAAACTCATTCTACCTATGACCTCATACACATACCAAAATCAACATTCTAAAAGAAAAGGACTACTGTCAATCACAAATATATTTACTATCCTGCCTCACTGTAAAATCAAGTATATGGCTAGAGATAATTTCACTGTAAATATGTCACATTTTTAATCTAAAGAGTTAACATTAAATTACTTATCAATTATATAACTACTTCGACGCTTCGTATATGTTTATTATTGCATATTAGGTATTTCATGAAACAAACTTAAGTTCTATTTTATTAATTTCACTATTAAAACAATGATCGTATATATATATATATATATATATATATATATATATATATATATTTTAGTGCTATAATACAACATTCTAAGTAGTTATACAATTCAGACACCAGGTAGTCCTAAGTTGCACAGTGATTTATTATATACACAGTAATAAATAAGCTTTATAATCAACTAATTGTATAAATGTTATTTAAATACATGTCCTCCAAATATAAATAGTTTGTGCAATAAGCAGCTTTTACTTCATGACTTCAAGGTTAAAATTATGTATATTTTTTGAATTGACATTTTCTATAAATATAAACATGTTTACTAACTATTATGATTATAAATTATATTAATGTTCATCAATATACAGATTGATTCATGAAAAACATTTAAAGAATCTGTACCTGAAACAAAGTAAAAGGTACATTGAGAGTTATATAGATATACGTAAATATTTCAGTGTTACTGAAATAGTAAATGTTACAACAACAAAAAACAATTAATATTAATATAAATAAAACCACCGTTATTATATAATTTTTAATTTAAAATACCTACTGGTACATGTTTGAACTTATTTTTCATTAAAAGTATCATTTTTAATGACATGGATATTATTATAGCCAAAAGGAAACGATAAAACTAGCACCTACATAATTTCACGGGTGGAGTTATTTTGTTTGTTTGTGATAACTGGAGTTATAATTTCATCGGGATAATGTTATTTTGTAATATTTATTCATACATAACCCAAACTATATCATAATGTTTTGAACGTTTAAAATAATGTACTAAATTATATTATGATCATTAATCGGTCAGCAAGTGAACATATCAACTGTGGCAATGCACTTATACATTGATTTTTACGGGCGATGTTAATAACAAGGAATATATTTGGAAAAGCGGAAGAAGAGTGATTACGTAAATATTGATATCACTGACAAACACAAACTTGTTGTGAATTTGTTTGTTTGATTCCATTTCCGTAATTGATATTGGTTTTCTGTCAGTTTTGATGAAGAAATACACGTTTTGTATCAATATTATTATTTAAACCCTTGTATTTCTCTGAAATCCTTAAATGATTTGTTTTTTGCACTTGATTATCATATTATGTAAAAAATTTTTAAAATGCTGGAAGTTCATTTCCTGACTTTACTACATTTGATCGTTTCATGAGCTTTTCATAAATTATTGTAAACTGTGTCATTGTAAAAGTAATCATATTTTTCTACATATAATAGCCAAGGTCTACTGACAATATTTTAAAAGTGAATTTGATTAATGTATCAACATTTAATATCTTGGAAAAATTTTACATAATGTAGTTTATTTGAATAAAGTGTTAAGATACAAAAACCAACAATATAGAATTATTGTAATTAACTACATAAAATATAATGTAAATGTATATATTAAATAATATTGAATCCTGCAATAAATTCATAAAGTTATGTGATAAAACCACAAAATTACTACATTGCAAATATTTTTTTTAATATATAAGTATATACAAGTATATTTCTCTGAAACTTGCATAAATCTATTGCATGAGTTCAGAATTATGCATAATTCTATATAATCGTCTGCTTGTAAATTTGGTGTGTGTGAAATTATTAAAAAAAGGTTTACGTCGTTTCTTGAAATCAAACATAGTTTAAATTATATGTACGTAATTCAAAGAAAGAAGAATAATCTCTGTAGCTTAAATAATAGTGTTCAATGCATTTTTAAGTCAGTAATTGAATGATAATCACTGCTTTGCACCATCTTATCTCTGATTTACTTTACTGAACCTATACACGTTATAAAACTTAACCACAGACACATTGTATTGTTTACAGCTCCATTAGATACAGGGAAATATAATATATGGCTGATATATTACAGAGCCGGTGAACTAAAACGTCAAGGTAGAGATAGCGTAGATTCTTATCCTTAATGTTTGTTTTTATCACTAATAATCATTCACCTTGTACTGGCTCTCGTCCTTACTCTGTCTGATAAGTTCCTTGCAAAAACCAATTGTACATGAAGAATCGGTGGAGTAGGATCAAAGAAGATATTGCCAACTCTTTTTTTTTTAATCAATACAAATCAATGTCTCACACAACACACACACACACACACACATATTAAAATAATGTACAAGGAAAACATGTACCTATATTATGGTGATCGAGTTCAGCAAAACACACTTTTGACATCAGGGGGATTTACCAAGAAAATTCTGACAAATATTGTAATGTATTTGTGTTGAGTGACGTTCACTTATATACTACTACTTCCCTTTCCTGTAATTTAGTCAAATAATTTAAGTACTATAATTATAAAAAATTATGAAGCAAATAACACATTATTTTATTATGTTTATCCTTTTACAATAGTTTTTCAAATAAACTTTTATGAAATAAATGCTTGTAAGCCTTGATTAGTTTTGCATTTATCAAATTTAAATATAATACCACTGACTAATATTGGTAAATTTATAACAATAAAGTTAAATTTTAAAAACAGATTCACAAGTAAAAACAATAGGAGTAAGATACCTAGGTTTGATTGACATTTAGTTTGTTTGGGAACATAAACTATTATAATAAGAAAACGTTTCCTGAAGAATGTGGGACTAACTTTATTAATAAATAATATTATTTGTTTTCTTATTAACAAGTTCTTACTAGTAGATATTTATATCAATTAAGGTGTCCTAGATTCTAATGAAGTTACGTAACTTATTATATTTAGAAGTAATACATTTAAATCTAAAATTCTAAGTCAGGAGCGTCTTATATAAGTTCTTTAGTACCAAGACAAGGTGTAATTTATATTACATATACAAATTTCAAAATTAATAATACTCTTGAATGTATAAGACAATTTTTAAAAGTCTAGGGTTAAGTCTTTATAATATATTTTTTATACAAGATAAAACCTTGACCTTGAATCAGTCAGCTAATTTTGAATATTACAAAACGGCATGGGAATAGTCTTAAGTTACTTATATAAAATAATTGCCACATAATATAAATTAATACCTAATTAATCAAATTAATTTTACATAATATGTGTGCTTTTGTATCCTCATCTAAAAGTATTGGTTGTTATCTTATTTGTTATCAACAGTCTGTGTTTTATTTATCATATTTTCAGGTTGAGCAGTGGTAGGGAATTCTTGTTTATAGTTTATTTATATTTATTTAATTTGAGATTTAGTATAATGTGAACTATTTTAAAATGTTTAGTGCTTTTAGCATATGTTAAAAATTAATTATATTTTACGTATTTCCATTCAGAAAATTATACCTTTAAACTGAATTTCATCAGGAAACTCTATTAACAAAGTTTTCCATTTCGTTGTTCATTCTCATATCGGATATTTTAGGTCCACCCTGTATTTATCGAATCCAATTTATCTATAATCAATAGTTACCACAAACCACATAAGTATTTCGAGATATTTAATTCAAAACGCTAAAACTAAAACATCCTGGGACAAATTTAATCCCAGGGGAAATTTCTAGATAGGTAGCTTATCCTATCCATTTAATTTATTTTGAGGGTATTCATCTGTATCAATAATAATAATCACTATAAGACAAACATACTTTTTCGTTTGGAAAAGTAAAATTATAATTTTTACTAAAATGATTTTCTTAACTTATTATCTATTAAAACTTTAAAAAAGATAACCTTTTTCTCTATAAAATACTTTATTCAACAACATTCGCTTTCATGAAAACTTTTCATTTGTCTTCTGTTTTTTTATCTTGAACCTGATATATATTTTAATAATTTACATATTTTTGACCAATGCGAACAAATAAAATTAATTTTGATATTATATTAATAAGTTAATAAATGTATTTAACGAAAAACTAGATAGGGAAACAGTAAATTATCGCTAAGCGTTTGTTTTAAACTGTGTTTTAATGGGGACACTAGTTATTTCAATCTAATACATTGAATTTATACGTAGAATTTTAAATATTTTAGTAATAACAAAATGTACAAACTTTTTGTAGTTCAATATTTCGTCTGACTTCTGTACTTTATTCACATAAATATAAATTGATAAAGAACGCAACATTGTATTATAACATGAACAAATTGACCAATAAGTTATGTTATATTTATTTATAATAAATTTGGAGTATGAGTTATAGATACAAATGCATGCAGATACGCTAAATTAGTACAAGTCCATTCATATTACAATTGTAACTAAACAAATCGTACTTATTCGTTTATTTAAATGTTAGTTTCTTTTGGGCAAAATGAGGATGAGGTTATAGTTATGATTATGATTATCCATAATACAGAGTGCTATGACACATTCCTTAATGTTTCTGGTATAGCTATTGTTAAAGTACTGTCACACCATATTTAGGGGACCCAGCTATACATTATAAAAAGGAGTTTACTTCATTTACTTGATGGTATAACATAACTATGGTTAAAATAAAGTGTTTATCCATCTGTTTACCAGGGATATTTACAGTATATTGAAACATTTACAGAAAAATAGCATTAACTTGATCGAAATTTAAATAATGAGATCTAATTCAATTTACAAAATAATAATATTTTTATTTTTATAATACATTTTATTATTATTACAGCTTATACCGAATTTATATTGACAGTTTTTAAAAAAGTTGTCAATTTGGTATATGTCCCTACAGATATAAACATTGCATGTCGTTGTTTAAAGTCTAATACAGTTTATAGTGTAACAGATAAAAGTTTTCTTTAGAAGCAAATATAAGTGATAATAACTTTTTTTAGTTTTCTACTTCTCATATTCATCATAAATTTTAAAATATGTTTATCAAATTTTGATATACAGTGAAAGGTAATACAAGACATGTTTGTCGACAAAGCACGTCATCATCCATCACTCAACACTTTACTGGTTAGGAGAGAGAAACACGTCATCTTGTCAACAAAGCACGTCATCAACCATCACTTAACACTTTCCAGGTCAGGAGAGTGAAACACGTCATACTTGGCGGTTGTATGACTTGACATACAGTAAAAGGTAATAAGAGACTAGCTTGTCGACAGAGCATGTCATCATCCATCACTCAACACTTTCCTGGTCAGGAGAGTGAAACACGTCATACTTGGCGGTTGTATGACTTGACATAAAGTAAAAGGTAATACAAGGCTACTTGTCGACAAAGCACGTCATCATCCATCACTCAACACTTTCCAGGTCAGGAGAGTGAAACACGTCATACTTGGCGGTTGTATGACTTGACATACAGTAAAAGGTAATAAGAGACTAGCTTTTCGACAAAACACGTCATCATCCATCACTCAACACCTTCCCGTTCAGGAGTGTGAAACACGGCACACTTCATGGTTGTATGACTAGATATACAATGAAGGTTAATACAAGGCTAGCTTGTTGACAAAGCCGTCATCATCCATCACCCAACACCTTCCTGGTCAGGAGGGTGAAACATGTCATATTTTGTGGTTGTATGACTTAAGAATACACTGTGAAGGGTAACACAGGGCTAGATTGTCGACAAAACACGTCATAATCAATAACTCAACACTAACCAGGTCAGGGGAGTGAAGTACGGCATTATTCGTGGTTGTATGTCTTAAGACACAGTGAAGGGTAATACAAAACTACCTTGTCGACAAAGCATGCCATCATCCATTACCCAACACTTTCCATGTCAGGAGAGAGAAACACGTCATACTTGGCAGTTGTATGACTTGACATACAGTAAAAGGTAATACAAGACTAGCTTGTCGACAAAGCCGTCAACATCCATCACGCAACACCTTCTTGTTCAGGAGAGTGAAACACGGTATACTTCGTGGCTGTATGACTTGAAATACAGTGGAAGACAATACAAGGCTAGCTTGTCGACAAAGCACGTCATCATCCATCACTCAACACTTTCCATGTCAGGAGAGAGAAACACGTCATACTTGGCAGTTGTATGACTTGACATACAGTATAAGGTAATACAAGACTAGCTTGTCGACAAAGGCGTCAACATCTATAACGCAACACCTTCTTGTTCAGGAGAGTGAAACACGGTATACTTCGTGGCTGTATGACTTGAAATACAGTGGAAGATAATACAAAGCTAGCTTGTCGACAAAGCATGCCATCATCCATCACTCAACACTTACCAGGTCAGGGGAGTGAAACACGCCATACTTGGCGGTTGTATGACTTGACATACAGTAAAAGGTAATACAAGACTAGCTTGTCGACAAATCCGTCATCATCCATCACGTAACACCTTCTTGTTCAGGAGAGTGAAACACGGCATACTTCGTGGCTGTATGACTTGAAATACAGTGGAAGATAATACAAGGCTAGCTTGTCGACAAAGCACGTCATCATCCATCACTCAACACTTTCCATGTCAGGAGAGAGAAAAACGTCATACTTGGCAGTTGTATGACTTGACATACAGTAAAAGGTAATACAAGACTAGCTTGTCGACAAAGCCGTCAACATCCATCACGCAACACCTTCTTGTTCAGGAGAGTGAAACACGGTATACTTCGTGGCTGTATGACTTGAAATACAGTGGAAGATAATACAAAGCTAGCTTGTCGACAAAGCATGCCATCATCCATTACCCAACACTTTTCATGTCAGGAGAGAGAAACACGTCATACTTAGCAGTTGTATGACTTGACATACAGTAAAAGGTAATACAAGACTAGCTTGTCGACAAAGCCGTCAACATCCATCACGCAACACCTTCTTGTTCAGGAGAGTGAAACACGGTATACTTCGTGGCTGTATGACTTGAAATACAGTGGAAGATAATACAAAGCTAGCTTGTCGACAAAGCATGCCATCATCCATCACTCAACACTTACCAGGTCAGGGGAGTGAAACACGCCATACTTGGCGGTTGTATGACTTGACATACAGTAAAAGGTAATACAAGACTAGCTTGTCGACAAATCCGTCATCATCCATCACGTAACACCTTCTTGTTCAGGAGAGTGAAACACGGCATACTTCGTGGCTGTATGACTTGAAATACAGTGGAAGATAATACAAGGCTAGCTTGTCGACAAAGCATGCCATCATCCATTACCCAACACTTTCCATGTCAGGAGAGAGAAACACGTCATACTTGGCAGTTGTATGACTTGACATACAGTAAAAGGTAATACAAGACTAGCTTGTCGACAAATCCGTCATCATCCATCACGTAACACCTTCTTGTTCAGGAGAGTGAAACACGGCATACTTCGTGGCTGTATGACTTGAAATACAGTGGAAGATAATACAAGGCTAGCTTGTCGACAAAGCACGTCATCATCCATCACTCAACACTTTCCTGGTCAGGAGAGTGAAATATGGCTTACTACGTGGTTGTATGACTTGAGACCTCAAGTTTTGTAGTAAATCGTAATAAAAGGTAATTAATTACTGTGGCAATATTAATTTCATAAGTACATATTTCATTGATAACTAATTAATATTGTTTAAGTTATACCTGTAGACAAGCTCCTATTGTTTATGTTATACCTGTAGACAAGCTCTATTGTTTAAGTTATACCTGAAGACAAGCTCCTATCGTTATATTATACCTGTAGACAAGCTCTATTGTTTAAGTTATACCTGTAGAAAAATTCTATTGTTTATGTTATACATGTAGGAAAGCTCTATTGTTTATGTTATACCTGTAGACAAGCTCTTATTGTTATGTTATACCTGTAGATAAGCTCTATTGTTTAAGTTATACCTGTAGACAAGCTCCTATTGTTTATGTTATACCTGTAGACAAGCTCTATTGTTTAAGTTATACCTGTAGAAAAATTCTATTGTTTATGTTATACATGTAGGAAAGCTCTATTGTTTATGTTATACCTGTAGACAAGCTCCTATTGTTTATGTTATACCTGTACAAAAGCTCTATTGTTTATGTTATACTTGTAGGAAAGCTCTATTGTTTATGTTATACTTGTCAACAAGCTCAATTATTTAAGTCAATATAGTATGCTGTTTTCTGTATTTAAGTTAAGTACTTGTTTTCATTACAAGATTAGAACCATTCACGGCTAAAATATTTAAAGCCCTTAAATTTAAAACTAGAGAGTACAATAATTTTCAAAACTCTCACAGTACTAAATTGAAAGTACTGCAATAAAAGATAGGCCTATTACATTAACTAATCTATGATATAATACTAGCTTTCTATTTCACTAGTATTAAGCAAATTCAGAGTTTGTATAGAACAAAAATCTTTAGAATTTTCTCGAGCCAAGAGTTAAGGTCAATTAGTTTAAAATTAATTGTAACATTATCCAATGAATTTAATTTTTAAGTATATGTATATTATAAGCTTGACATTGTGTCAGGATTATTTGAAAGACATTTTCTTTATCGTTATCTCTTTAGTAATTTGTTCCTTTTTACTTAATTTTCACTGCTTTATAGATTTACTATAATTTAAAAGTAGCATTGTTAGTTTATTTAAATTTAATAATATATAAAAGATGTTCTCATACAAATCAGTTTTCGTGATTTATTACTCGTTTTAAAATGAATAGGATGAACCAACGATGTAGGATTCTGAAACCCATCTACTAGTCACTTGATATGATAGTTCAATTATAATATGCTAAACTTTTAAAATAAAATAGCTTACTGTATGAATTTATGGTATTGTCATTTGTCTATAGTTTTTAATAATACTTCTCTTTCTCCAAAAATGTTCATAACTAGCTGTAATTTAGATGTTTTAGATAATTTAGTAATTAAATTTTATATCAATGTGCAAATCAATTATTTATATATAGCTTACAGGGTATTCAAAACTCTCGCTACAAATTTTGGGATACTGTTCCATAGACCAAAAGGAGTCAAAAACTAACCATACGTAATGGTCTATCTATTTTCGTTTACTGTCTGTCTACGTGCTTTTTAATTGAAAATATCATATTTTTCTAAATACTCAATCGAGTTTAAGAAAATTTAATTATTTCCTTATATAAATAGATGTATTAGTGAAACAAGTTTGGATAGTAAATGTAAAAATTGCGACTATATAGAATACTTTAAATATATAACTTAAAATATAATATAGTTTTATAAAAAAATACGTAAGTAAATATTTTAGACAATTTTAAACAAATGTAATGGTATATTACGTTTTCATATAGAATAAAAGGTAAATTAATTATTGCATTTCTGAGTTTCTCCAGAATAGCTATAGATCACATTTGGATCAAATAACAACTATAAAATAAATTAAATTGAAATAAATGTGTTAATTTATTTTTATTTAATATGATATTTCATTTAAATTTAGTTCATTGTTGATCTGTCAGCTCATTCTGGAGAAACTCAAGATGGGCATGATCCGTCTAATTGTAGAATAATTTAGTTGTTTGTTATTCAGTCCAACAATTTAATATAGAATTACATTTATTATAAAATCGCCTGAAGAAAGTCACTTAGGTAACCTTTTCATAGAATTAATAATTTTTGAGTTATAGGAATTTAAATATTTTAAATAGCCACAATTTTTTTAATTTATCATTCAAACTTTTTTCGTTAATAGATCTAGTTACAATAAATGGGTCCCTTTTATTTGGTTAATTTTGGTGTGTTATTTTAAGAAACATGTTTAAAAAAATAACACACACACACACACACACACACACACACACACACACACACACACACACACACACACACACACAAACTGACCATTATTTACAAGAATTTGGCTTTTTTTTTGTCTATGGAACAATATGCAAACGTTTGTAGCGAGATTTTTGTAATACCCTGTATGCATTTAATATTCAAAAACGGACTTGCTGTTTGTTGTTAGTTGACTTGTTTATATGCAACGTCATAAGCTTAATACAAAATATCAATGAAGAAATTTAAATTTACAATTATAATTTTATATTGAACTATCATGTTTTGTACAGTATTTTAAAAATATTTCAACATTGGAATAACATCTTTTTAGATACATTTTTGTGTTAGATTTGATTCTGTGTATTACGTTTTGAATTAAAAAGCAGTATGCAGAACAACCAGTTATTGTCCAACCACAGTCGATTGGTTACAACAATTCAAATGTATCAAATCACTCATGTTGTTTATGATTGTTATTGAGTACCTCCAGTCGACTAGGAACATCACACAACAGCACACAACATCACACAACGGCACACATCACACAACATCACGTATGGTTTAAGCCAATATGATTTACCAATTACGTTAAAACTGTATATCTTTGTAGTTGGAATTAAACATACCTGTTCGTGGCCATTAGTCATCTTAATTTTTACTAATCGTTTATTTGCTTCATTCCTTGAAGAAATATAGAACATTATTTTTGGGTTTGGGTGATTGTAGGCGATAGGTTCCATGCTTGGTTCTCTTAATACCAACACGGCGTCCGCTCAATGGTTGTCATCAATATAGACACTACTAGAGAAGTCTGGAGTGTCCGTGTTGAATGGTAGTCAAGGTTCGGGTGTTGTGTAGAGAATAGAACTAAGTATCAAACTTGTCAGATAGCTTAAAATCAGACCAACAATACGTGGTTCGGATTCCACGTAAAGCTGTAGGTCCCATAGTTGCCCTGGCTATTGGGCTATTAATTAATAGTCCTTTCTGAGCTAAGTCGAACTCAGATAGTAACAATGATTACACTCGTTCATCTACACTCATCACACTCATTCATGCCTCATATTTGCCCATATCTCTACGATCGGCGTCTTAGAGATGAATAAATAAATAAATGAATTATTTTACAGCATTATCCATTCCTATCAATACTGTATTTAAAAAATATGGTATAATTGCAACCACGTTATTTGGGCTGCAACATATAATAGAAAAGAGATGTTATCGGTTATTCATTATCTATATTGATAATGGTTTTTTACATATAAAAAATGTGTTTTTGTTGAAATGTGACCGTCCAATACTGTTAATTTATAAATTACTATAAGAAACTCAATTATAAAATAACACTATATTCTAAATCATCTTATAATAAAAGATTTTACAAGTTAAAAACTTAATATATTACTTTCTAAAATGATATAAAGTTTTCATGAAAGATATTTAAAATGAACAGGACATCACTTTACTCAGTAAATTATGAACAATCAAGGTATTTCATATTCGATTCCTTAGACATATAAATAAAACAAATTTTTTAACACCTAATTTAGGGATGTTTTGAGTTAACAAGACACGAGATTTATTTCAAATGTAATCCTAGTTCAACTACCACTAAGATTAAAGTAATATACGACCTCGGGTCTTGGTCAATAATGTACCTATTAAAGTACATATATTGAGGAAAGAGAATCTGTCAGTAATTCAAATATGTTAGGTATTTCAGACTATAATTTGATCTTAAAATAGGTACCTTTGAAATAATAAATCCTAATTTATATTGTTTTAATTATGTATATACAGTGTATTTAAATAAAATCTCGTTTAACTTTATATTAAGTTTTTTTGATCGAATATAAAATACTTCTGCTTGATAATCGAACTGTACAGCATAACTAAAAAATTCAAGCTCATCTGCAGTGATTTCACATTTTTAGAAACAATATCCAAATAATATTTAAGAGTGTTCAATAAAGTTCATGGTAAATGAAATTCAAAGTTGACACCAAATCCACAATACGTTAAACAGCAATGCCATGTAATAAGATCCTGTAAGTATTTCTTGCCAGAAATGTTTAGATAATAGGTAAATATATGACACTCATGTAGGTAATTAAGTGTTACTTTTAAGAAGTGGTCCTAACCACATAACTTCAACATATAAATAAACTAATATAAAGTTGGTTTTAAAAAGCTATTCGTGAATATTCAACGTATATATAATTTTAAAAGTATAAGTCGGTTGTGAAACAAATGACTTATTTCAACATTAATAAAAAAAAATTAAAATGAAGCAGATATTATACTAGTGTTATTTTTAAACACTAAATAAACAATGCTTTATAAATATTCAGAGTTTGGAATGCACTTTTCGAATCTTTTGGTTAACCAAATTTGCGATAAAAAAGTTGTGGTAGTGAAGTAATGGAAAAAGTAGTGGTAGTGAATTAAAGGAAAAGTGCACTTTTCATTTTAAAGTGCAATTTTAACACATCTTAGTAATGAAATATTTGTATTTTGAATGTCCAAATAAATAAATAATAATTTTTAAAATATATTTCTATAGTTAAATACGATTACTTGCTAAATGTATTACAGTCAGGCATAAGTCGTAATGGGGTATAAGCCAAATAACGTGTGTAAACGACATGGGGATGTTTGCCAACAACGTACGTGGTGGGTGGGTTCAAGCCAAATGTCAGGTTTGTATGATGGTTGTCGAGGGCTGCCAACAATCGTAGTTGGCAGGGAATAACAGTCTAATGGCATTTATCTATAAAGGTAAATAACAAATAATACTCATTTGAAGTCAGAGTTTGGTTGCTCTGTCACTAAGGAGTAAACTTGGATTTTATTCTTTCACAATTTCTATTGTATTAGGGAAGGACTAATATTTTGATCACGTGAACCCCAACTCATCAATGAGACTTCAAGTATATGTTAATATACCCACTTTTTGCTACCTAATATAGTTTACGTAAGTTTCTTTCAAGTAATTTTCCCTTTTCTAAAAATTCCATCAGGCCTGTAGTATCCACCATCCTGAATAGTCTAATCAGTGTTATCTATATGAGGATCACCAAAATTATGTAATAACTTCTAGTAGAACTGTTTTTACAAAAGAAAACCCAGGCCTCCCCTTTTTCAAATCTCACTCTGTTAAGACTTATCTCGTGGTTCGATTGAGCGGAACCCACTAAAGATGAAGTTATAAGTAAACTACCGAACTTTATAGTGAAATTGCTAGAGATTTAAAATACAAATTCAAAATCCTATGAAAGTTTCAAACGTCAAACTCTGCTTATAGCTGATACAAGCATGATCTTTATTTTTCTTCAATAAAAACACCAACAATATCCCCCAAACACACCTATTATAAATATTTTAGTCACTGGATTAATAACGAATATATTTTATATTCAAACGAAATTTTTTATATTCGGTTTGAAATGATAAGGTAACTTTAACCTCGCTATATGAATACGACCATACTGGACATAAAATTAGTTTCTTTCAGATCTCTAGCTATGGTAATGTACTATATTAAGTAAAATACAATGACATTGTCAATAGTTTTCGTAAATTGTTTATTATTTGATGATTCCATAATCAATTATCTTCATTGTAGCACTTCGTTCTTCTTTTGGAGGTTAACATCTTTCAGGTTGTTTAAAATGTAATGTAATCATTTAAAAACATAAAAGTATATACATAAAATTTATTAACTATTTTTCTGGAATAACCTATTTGGCCAAGCTTGTTGTGATGATTCCTATGTTTCAAATAATAAAATAGTTTTTATTAAAAAGATTTTACCTTAAAATTGTTATAGATGGACAATTTTGGACAGAGGTTGAATTTTCATATTGCAACAAATATATAGTTCACTTATAAAATGCACTACTTATTCTAAACACACTAGATAGGCACTGATTATCTTGAAAAGTGTAAGCAAATCTAGCCAAAAATAATTATTTTTGACTATATTTGCTTAATTATATTTGTATATAATTATAATTGTACTAAATCTCATCTAAGCCAAACTATTGTCATTCTAAGAGGTCTGTACCAGGGAATTATTTGGGGTGTAATATAAAAACTATTTTTAAAAGAAAAAGTAGCCGGTACAAAATAATGATAAAGAACGTTACTGATAATGGAAGTAAGTATAATTTTTCATCAGTTTCCAAAGCCAAAATTATAAAATATATAGGGGATATGAATCCAACCCTCATTACAAAGGATATTCAATGTGAAACGCCAAGGGAATATATTGGGTTTGCTTTCTTTCTTTTTTTTAACTGTTTAGTTCATTAAAGTTTTTTGTAATGTAATGAATATGATGAATTAACATTTAAATTGTTAGAATTATTTTATTTTGAACATCTGTTATAATCGAATGATTCCATTTCATAAACTAGATGGACTAATCAAACACTCTTCACTCATCCTATTACGTGCAGTTCACTGAACATTCAAGCACGATTGTAAATAAACAGAATATCTAAACGCATTGGAAAACAATATCCAATAAAAAGAAAACATTGGGGTAAGCTTGCTGAGGCCAAAATGTACTTTGATGATAGGTTTTGGTCTTTCCTTATACGTTATTGGCAATATAATACATCTACTACTTTTCAAGCAAAGAGTTTTAATCTGTTCTATAAATCATCCATTGTAAATAATCAGCACAATTATCAAAGAGGAAGGGTTTTTTTGTGACGGAACTAACTGTAGGCATTTGTTTATATTAGCACCCAGTTAAATCTAATTGGTGCTGTCTTTTATCTTAAACTGATCTTCATATATCAATATCGTATTTAATAGTTTTTTTTTTATTTTTTGAGTGAACTGTACAAGTTTTTATAATATTTACGTATCCAATCCTCTATATGCATATCATATGGTTTGCTGTCAGCAACAATTTCTTAATTTTTAAAAGCTGTGATATATATTTGGATTAAGGTAAACCAAAACTCATATTGGAATATTAATAAGAAAAAAAATGTGAAAAGGATTTTCTGATTTTATACGAGATTTTCTGTGTTTCTGTCTCGTATTATATTGCACAGCACCGGGAGCCAAGGACGTGAAGTTGCCACTAATAACTCTCATGACCCTATTAGGTTGGACATCAATCCTTTAGTGTGTACATTATGTAGCCATACGGGAGTATTGTATTCAGCTACTGAACAGACCAGACACCAAAAAACTGTACACAGGACGTGTGAGTTGGCCCATACACCCCTGTGTTCCAGTAATATAATATAATACATTTGCCCTAGTTTTAATTTAACTGCTGTGTTTTTAATATGCATTTTTTTTAACGTTAGCGACTGACTTAACGTTACTCTCATAAACTATAAACTATTATTACAATGGAATTTTACACCATTTAGATAGATGTTCAATTTTCGATTAGCCATTCCACTACTTATGTGGAATCAGGCTACTTCGGTTTTTGATGGATTAGAGTTGAGCTGCATGGTTCTAAAATATTTAATATATGCAGAATGTATTGCTTAAGCTTACCAACACAAGGACTTGGCAGCTACTGAAGAATCATCCACAATTGACCTTGCAGCTCTCAAAGTAAAATATTCTTCGAGGGCTACAAGGTCACTTGTTAGTATTCCTTCAGTAGCTGCCAAGCCCTTGTGTTAGTAAGCTAAAGCAATATCATTTGCTTATATCAATTTTCTGGTATTTGTGATTGGGATGTCAGTAGTATACGGGTTGATCAAAATTGGAGCAAGTAAAGACCCCTGTAGTGACTATCCTTCAGCTGTCTATAAGAGCTTTCTTCACGAACTAGATAACCATTTATTAGCCTGGCATTAAGCATTGACTTCAAAGGTCACAATAGAAAGGCACATGGAAGGAGGCTGTACAACTTTAACAGCAAACCTTTGCTCCACATTGTCTCGTAAGCTAGTGTAAGATCAATAAAAGGCACATGGAAGGAGGCTGTACAACTTTAACAGCAAACCTTTGCTCCACATTGTCTCGTAAGCTAGTGTAAGATCAATAAAAGGCACATGGAAGGAGGCTGTACAACTTTAACAGCAAACCTTTGCTCCACATTTTCTCGTAAGCTAGTGTAAGATCAATAAAAGGCACATGGAAGGAGGCTGTACAACTTTAATAGCAAACCTTTGCTCCACATTGTCTCGTAAGCTAGTGTAAGATCAATAAAAGGCACATGGAAGGAGGCTGTACAACTTTAACAGCAAACCTTTGCTCCAATTTTCATTGTCTCGTAAGCTAGTGTAAGATCAATAAAAGGCACATGGAAGGAGGCTGTACAACTTTAACAGCAAACCTTTGCTCCAATTTTCATTGTCTCGTAAGCTAGTGTAAGATCAATAAAAGGCACATGGAAGGAGGCTGTACAACTTTAACAGCAAACCTTTGCTCCAATTTTCATTGTCTCGTAAGCTAGTGTAAGATCATTAAAAGGCACATGGAAGGAGGCTGTACAACTTTAACAGCAAACCTTTGCTCCAATTTTCATTGTCTCGTAAGCTAGTGTAAGATCAATAAAAGCTGCATATAGTTTAAACTTCTTTTCAAAACCATTCCCGGTTAATGATGTCAACTTCAGCAAAGGGAAGAACCAGCCTGATCAACTAGAACATTACAATTAGATATGGTTGATATTCTATTATATTATAGACTCTCCAGAAACTTAAAACAAACACTAAGAAGAGATATTGGGTGAAAACTGTCCACTCATTCATGATTTTTTCCAGGCTTCAGAACATCTACTACTTTTGATCTCTTGATTGCTTATGGTGTATTCCCTCTTACTATAGTCAGTTTGATGCCATTGTTTCACCTTGCTAATAGATTGCAACAAAAGTTCCAGAAAGATACCGTCAAGACCCGGCTGCTTTCCCAGCTAGTATAGCGGAAATCACCCTGTCCATCTCTTCTTCCGTGAAATTTCTTGAGATAAACTACTAACTACTGTTTTCGTAATATATCAGTAAATAACTTTTGACATTTTCCAAATTAAGGCAATCCGATGGTCTATGGCTTGCATTTTTATACTACATTGTACTGTCGGATAGTAAATTATTAGGTCTATTAAATGTATCATGCTCAGGTGTTATACATGTTCCAAACTGGTCATTAGCTCTGTTCTAATCTTGTATTTCAGAAAAAGTAAAAAGAATTAAAAGTTAACCGATTTGATTAAATAAAACCACATACAGGGCTCGTTTGACAGGCTGTAGGCCAAGCTATAAAACCACATACAGAGCTCGTTTGACAGGCTGTAGGCCAAGCTATAACACCACATACAGAGCTCATTTGACAGGCTGTAGGCCAAGCTATAAAACCACATACAGAGCTCGTTTGACAGGCTGTAGTCCAAGCTATAACACCACATACAGGGCTCGTTTGACAGGCTGTAGGCCAAGCTACTTTTCAACAAGAAGATTCCAAATGGCAACACCCTGGTCAAATTCTCCATGCGTAAGGATTAGACTAAAAGGAAGCCAAGGGTAGATGTCCCTAACATGGGCCAAGAAAAAGACCAAAGGCCATGATTCTTCACGAGATTATGTGCTAAGCTAATTCTAAATCCACCTGAAATTTTAGGTTCTGAAGCAAAAATAAATATGTAATCACATGTATAGAATACAGAGTAGCTAAACAATTTAAAAACTAACTATTTAATGTTACGTAAAAACCTATAATACAACGACACTCAACTATTTGACTAACAAAACAAATAACATGACATAGATAACTTTGTTAACAACATACTTAGATAATAACAACTATAAATAATAAGTAGATAAGGTGTATATTTGGTTAGGAGATGATATGATTTTGATACGTGTGTTTATATTTAATCTATTTATTATATATCTATTGCAGATGTTTGTTTGTTTACATTTATATGATTTATTGTTAAATGAGTTCAGTTACATAATGAATATGAATTGGTTCATAAATATACTTGTTTTCATTAATTCAGATTTATTAATTAATTATTTCTTATTGTAAATACAACAGGAGACTAGCTGAAGTAAGTCACACTTATAACAAAGTGACAGTTATTATAGCCAAACTAAAACATGTGCATTTATTAATATTAATGAATACTAATAAATACATTAGTAATAATAATAATAATATCCTCTCAATGGTTGCCATCGACGTGGATACTACTATAGAAGGCTGGGATATCCATGTTTGATGGTAGTCCAGGTTCAGATGTTGTGTAGGGAAGAGAACTGAGTGTCAGACTTGTCAGTTAGCTGAAAATCAGACCAACACTACGTGGTTCGGATTCCACGTAAAATATGTAGGTTCCTTAGTTTCCCTGGCTATTTGGATATTAATAAATAGTCCTTTATGAGCTAGGTCGACCCCAGATAATAACAATAACTACACTCGTTATCTACACTCATCATACTCACTCGAAATCCATATTCTACCATATCTTAACGATCGGTGTTTTAAGAATATAATAAAAATAAATAAAGAAATAATAAAAACAGTAATGTGAAAATTTTATAAGAAAAGTAATGTATTATATAACAAAATAAACTACCTTTAGTTTATAAAATTGCTGAATTATAAACAAAAAATAAACTGTCCACAAATATATTTATTTGGATATAAACACGAACGGAGGTCTCTTATTCAGTTTCCGTATAGCAATCTTCTAATATGCAAGTGTTTTTATCCAATGCAATGAATTTTACAAAACAGGATGGTATTTAACAGCTCAAAAGTGGGATATGAAAACAAATAATAGTCAATACTATCTATGAAAATAAAAAAATTGAGTCGATATAAAAGAACATTAGGCATCAAAAGACACGGCAATGTTTCCCGTTATATGTAATTTGTAACTCATAAATTGAACGATTCTTAATGTTCACAATCACGTTGCTTAAAGAAAACTAGTTTTGAGGTTAATATTTTACTATAAATTTATTATATTAAACAAATATTATAAACATGTAAAAGACGATTGATGCTGATAAAACTTACAAAAGATAAAATATACGCTTAGGAGAAGTTTTGTTTATAATTATTATCTAAGAGAAGCACTTGTTTTGTTGTACTCTGTGTTTTATGTTACATTCTGACTGATATGTTTTATGGTGTGTACAACAGAATGTAAGCTACCAGCTTGTCTATCCTGGAAGAATAAAGTAAAATAAAAGCACTGAAAGTTCATCCAAACAAATAAAATATAAATAAATCCAATCTCAAGATATTTTATATTAAGTTTAAATATAGTTAACTTTACAAATAACTCATGCTCGTGTTAGTATGGTTTGAATTAGGCTTACAAGTTTGTGACATGACGAGACAAACAAGCCAGCCTTTGATTCATCAACCTGTTTGTACAAGTACTTTATAGACGATGAGAAGTGTTAGATTGTACTCCAGGTTCTCTTCGACTTCGTTTATTTTATGAACTAAAATTCCAAACTAAAGCTAGTGGTTTTATATATAAATACAAATAAACTTGTCATGTTTGACAATAACAAAATTACAAAGAAAGTGATTTACGCCTTTGAGCTGTTGCACATAGAGAGATGGAAACCAATATTTATATCAAATATTCTTATGTAATATTAAACAGACAAAGTTAAAATTATTTTACAATAATAACAATATAAATATGTTCGTATATTGAATTTAAAATAATACATTTTGAAATACTCATTATAACTGATAAAAAGTTTCTTGATACTATAGTAATCGATTAAAAAAAAAAAAAGAAAACAATATTGAAAAGACTGGAAAATAAAAGGTGCAAGATACAGGGTGTAACTATAAAGGTATTTTGGCTTTATATTTTCGATTCAACGCCTAATCTATAGCAAAAAAGTATAAGATTTTATCAAAATTGGCTCCGTTTAGTTCCTATATGTCTCTGTAGGTGTTTTTTTTTTTATTTTTTAGCAAAGCACCTAAAATTGACACTATAAAAATAGGCATTAACATTTCTATACCTATTTAAAAATGGCGGTCGTTTAGAGACTTTAAATTACAATATCTTGTAAACTATTGGGTTTCTCAATGTTACACAAATAAAACAATATCTAATTAGTAGTAAAAATATATATTTTTATTGTAATCATATTAGTAGTGCAGTTTTGGTAGAAATCTATCCAGAGAATGTCATAAAAACGTTTGTTTGATAAAAATGTACTTCCGATTTAGTAGGATTGTCTTACAATTGGTTTATTAATTTTAGGAAAATTAATAAACCAATAAATGTCTGATAAAAGTATCTTAAAATATTCAATTTAAGTTAAATTTATCAATCACAATAGTCTAACAGTTTTTTAATTGAATAATTTAAGTGACCAACTCGTTTAAATGGATAAAAATAACTGTATTAAAAATTTTTAATTTTGTACTGTTCATTAGTGCTAATTTAAAAAAAACCTCTGAATATCATAACGTCAGAAATCACCGTTCTTGAGTTATTAATTAAAAAAACACACACAAACAAACAGACAGACACTAAATGTAGTGGATTTCGATAAAACCTTATTCTTAATTTTCTGCTCTAAATTTATTGTGAAAACATATGGCTTGGACACCTTTTAGTTAACACCCCATTTTTCAGGATATGTTTTTAAAGAACATTTTTATTCCTGAGTTAATATTTTATTATATACTAGCTACAATAGGAAATAACTACTATTGGTGATTCATTATAAGAGTATTAGATCCAAAAAGCAACACTTGTAGTATCTGATACCTAGGATGACAATTTATTGGGTCTATTCTTCAATTATTGAATGTAGAGTAAATTAAGATGGCATTTTTTCATAACTTGGCCACTACAGCCAGTGAAATTGCCTTATCTAAATTTTTAACGTTATAAAGTTAAAAACTACGAAGTATTAAGTAGTTTTTTATATACTTTCCCAATTCCTTGTAATATGTTGTATACAAAAAATTTTGAACAGGATTTTGAGTGCCTATTTAAATCTCGTACATCTTAAACATACTTATTTCAATTTAAAACAGTTTACTAATAATTTACTAAAATTTTATACACTTGTCGTAATACTCCGGTTGTAATAATGACCTAAAAATTAAAAAAAAACATAGTTGGATAGTAATGTTTAAACTCAATTCACTTAGGTTTTGATCTCAATTTTGCTTTAATATAAAATGATACTATTTTTTCATACTTTGGTAATATTCTTTCGATTGTTATGAAATTATTACAGTCAGCATTCTAGGGGATACTCATTACAACAATTGACATTCTAGGGGATACTCATTACAACAATTGACATTCTATGGGATACTCATTACAACAATTGACATTCTAGGGGATACTCATTACAACAAACGGCATTCTAGGGGATACTCATTACAACAAACGAGATTCTAGGGGATACTCATTACAACAATTGACAATCTAGGGGATACTCATTACAACAATTGACATTCTTGGGGATACTCATTACAACAATTGACATTCTAGGGGATACTCATTACAACAAACGACATTCTAGGGGATACTCATTACAACAAACGACATTCTAGGGGATATGCATTACAACAATTGACATTCTAGGGGATACTCATTACAACAATTGACATTCTAGGGGATACTCATTACAACAATTGACATTCTAGGGAATACTCATTACAACAAACGACATTCTAGGGGATACTCATTACAACAATTGACATTCTATGGGATACTCATTACAACAATTGACATTCTAGGGGATACTCATTACAACAATTGACAATCTAGGGGATACTCATTACAACAAATGACATTCTAGGGGATACTCATTACAACAATTGACATTCTAGGGGATACTCATTACAACAAACGACATTCTAGGGGATATGCATTATAACAATCAACACTCATTACAACAATATATATGAGCAATAGTACTTAGCACTGATATTATTAATACTATTACATTCTGTGTATAGACATCAATGAAAATATTAATGTGTGAGATAGACGAGCTATTACAGTTATAAAGGAGTCTTGTCCTTATAATTTTTTTTTTTTATTTTGGGTTTTCTGTAGTCTGTTCTCTAAGAAATTAAGTGGATACAATTTAGTTATACTTAATAGCCAAGATTATCTGACGTTGAAAGTATCTTCAATCATACAAGCAAAATTTAATGAAAGTTAAAGTTAGCAAAATAATTCACTGTAAACATCTGGGTCGTTATGTTTTGTTTTTTAATAGATATATCTCCTGAATTCTTAGAACCCATTTCAATTACGTTTGACATTTTCCTCTTGTTTCTAGAAACTAGCGAGTTGTTTGTCCTAGACAATACAAAGGTTCCCGTCTGATGCCAGATGATAGTGAACGCTAATTGAAGTTACTTTAATTAATTACGCCACATCGATATTTTTAATTATTCCCAGTGTAATATTTCTTATTTATAATATATATTTTCTTTAGTAATGGTACTATGAATTGTCTTTCAAGTATGTTTGTCATAAATCAACAAAAGGAAAAGAGGGTGAAAACTTCTCTTAGAGCTTTTAAGTAAAAAAAAATATATACATTTGTACAGATGCTAAAGTAACTCGTAATCAGAGACAAACACAAGCACATGTCCTCAACAACTTCAAACACAGAGAGTTTCTTGAGGAGTTTGCTTGAGTTGTACAATACTTAGACCGGAAACAATGGTGTTTTGATTGTCATAGAGTTTCTGTCAAATGTAACTTTGTCGGAAGGAGCAGGACAAGTTTGTACTCCACGATTGTTACGTTGTATTTTTGAAAGGTCTTCAAATATGAGGTAGTAATTCTAACTTCTCCAATTTATTATTCGTGTGCGTATTATTATTACACATTACAGTATGTAACATTTCTTTCAGTTTTCATTATTTATGTTTATAGCTACTATCAGATTTTTTACTATAGACCCCTAACTTCGCGGTGCTACTGTATTTACAAAACAAACGCTAACAAAATGTATAAGATTTAACACTAAATTAGCTTCTCATTAATACTACTTATTCGGGATATATTTTCATTTAATTTCTAAGATCATTTACAATCGTTTCCTCGAAAAGCAACAAACCTAAAATTACTATGTGAATTTACATAATAATTTTAGGTTAGTAGATTTTGAGAAATAGATTGAAAATTATTTTAGATATTAAATCGAAATATATCCCGAATAAGTAGTATTGATGAGAAGCTAATTTAGTGTTAATGTTCATAATATATTACAGCATTACGAAGAATAATTGACATTCTAGGGGATACTCATTACAACAAACGACATTCTAGGGGATACTCATTACAACAATTGACATTCTAGGGAATTCTCATTACAACAAACGACATTCTATGGGATACTCATTACAACAATTGACATTCTAGGGAATTCTCATTACAACAAACGACATTCTAGGGGATACTCATTACAACAAACGACATTCTAGGGGATACTCATTACAACAATTGACATTCTAGGGAATTCTCATTACAACAAATGACATTCTAGGGGATACTCATTACAACAATTGACATTCTATGGAATTCTCATTACAACAAACGACATTCTAGGGGATACTCATTACAACAATTGACATTCTAGGGGATACGCATTATAACAATTGCCATTATAGGGGAGACTCATTATAACAATCGACATTCTAGGGGAGACTCATTATAACAATCAACACTCATTACAACAATATACATGAGCAATGGTACGTAGCACTGATATTATTAATATTATTACAATCTGTGTATATACATCAATGAAAATATTAATGTGTGAGATAGACGAGCTATTACATTTATAAAGGAGTCTTGTCCTTATATTTTTTTTTGGTTTTAAAATAAATTTAAACTAATCTGTACCTGTGAAAACAATAAATACATTTATTATTATTTATTATTATTATTAATAACATAGAGTAATGAAGAAAATATCATGTCATCATATATTCATGTTCAGTGTTTAATCTACTTTTTAACACTAACAAACGTTTATAGTTTTTATTTAACTAGTCAGGAAAGAAATATCTCACATATTGATTTATCTCTGTTTTTTGCTAATGGTAATATAATTAAAATCAGTACATGCTTATAAATTAACTAATTTGTATATTGTGCGGATGGTAATACTTAATCTATCTAATTTGTTACTAAGACAAAATTATGTGGATTTTACTATATTCTATAATAGAGAAAAATATGTATTTAATTAATAAATGACTAAACAGGCTATTAAAAGATGCACAAAATAAAAGAAAGCGATTTTAAACTTTTATAAATTACTATGAAAGAAAATTACCAGTGATTTATTCAAGATCCCTATTTACCTTGGTAGGACAAAATGGAGAAATGTCATAGTTTATTTTCCTATCACGTTTACTCAGTTTGTATTCTAAACTAGCACGTATCTGGGTGATGCTAATCAGACAGACCATTTCGAAAGAAGACAAAACTCACGATTCTTATTTGTAAAAGATGATTAAACGTTCTAATATATTTTAACGTACAATATCTTAATGTGGTAAAGTAGCAACGTATTAATTGTTCCTTAACAAAAATTATTCCTTTATTACTATTAAGTGGTTATTAAGTGGAATGACCACAATTAATACAGAATATCTACATCGTCTTATCAACACATTGCTATTAAGGGCCTGTTATATGTAAAAGTACCTAAATATTCTAGCAATTTGCTATTACCATTAGTTGAGCACCCTTCATTATACAGATAAATCGTTAGATATACAAATGACGTTGGCACTAGTGGCGTAGTGCTGTAATCCAGCTACTTGTAGGCGATAGGTCTATGCTCGGTCCTCTTAATACCTACATGGAGTCCGCTCAGTGGTTGCTATCAACGTGGACACTAATAAAGAAGTCTGGGGTGTCCATGTTGGATGGTAGTTAAGGTTCGGATGTTGTGTAGAGAAGGGAACTGAGTGTAGGTAAGTGACTTGTCAGTTACCTGAACATCAGACCAAGTCTATGTGGTTCGGATTCCACGTAGAGCTGTAGGTCCCACAGTTACCCCGGCTATTGGCCTATTATTGAATAGTCCTGTCTGAGCTACGTCGAACTCAGATAATAACAATGACTACACTCGTTCATCCACACTCATCACACTAATTCATCCCTCATATTCGCCCATATTTATTCATTCTTAAGACGCCAATCGTCAAGATATGGGGGAATATAGATTTCGAATGCGTATGATAAGTGTAGGTGACCGAATGTAGTCATTGTTACAAAATTAGAATATACATTTAATATATTGAAATATTATTCTGATTTATCATAAAAAATTCAAGTTTCAAAAATACCACGGTATCAAGAGGACCAAGCATATGCGGTCCATTAAACCTATCACCTATAAAATACAAAAATACTCTGCTGATTCCAAAACATGAATTTTACATAATTACTCTAATTAGTTTCACATATTATTTTTTTACAATAAATTTCCAATAAACCTAAATAACCAGCATATTATAAGGGACGTGCTATTTTACCTTACCCATTACAAAAAACATTTGGTTGTTAGCATTTTATAGGTTAAATTTATTATCATCTAGGTACTCGTTACTTAAAAACATTTACCTATGTTTAGTTACTAACAAAACTAATGAACGAATCTGTCTGTCCTGCTCAAAATACAGAGTCCATGGTGCTCATTTCAACAGATAGTAAATTCGAATAAAATATATATATATAATGTTTTTTAATTAAGTATATTGTTTTTACTTTATTACCATATTAGATATGTAAATGTAGTTTTAACTGTTTACTTGCCAATTAAAACAATGTTACAGATATAGTATTAGGTACTATAGAGTCAACCATAGTTATTAGTTTTTTTTATGATATCATAAAACTAATTAGATAATTTCTGACATTATAAATGACAAATTAGTAAATTAGGCGGCTATCAATCAAACGTGTGTATCCCAATATTTGTCTGTAGAGTTAGAGTTAGAGTAAAAGGGGATATGCAGTTGGTCCAGCCAACCCTTGCAACGAAGCCTGAGGCTTTTTGTGCCAATCCTGGTGCCTAATTGTCGTAAAGCTGGCAATCCTTGACCAGGCCAAGGAGCTTCTTCACTAGATTAGTAATTTCCGACTGTCCCAGAGGTGAGCCTTCAAAAGGTACTCTTCTGCTGGCACCAAGAGCCTCACGCTCCCGGACAGTGTGTTCTGCCAACTCTTCGAACAACCCACAGAGGCGACAGATGGGATCCTCCGTAAGGAGTCCCGCTGTTCTTAGATGCCTCCGGAATTTACCGTAACCGGTGATGAGTCCCACCACCAACTTTAAGTAAAATTTACTCAACCCAAGAAGTTACTTTGTTGACTTCTGGGAAGGATTTCTGACAAGAAACTTGTCGAGTCCTTGCCCTGGGAACCGCCGCCATCTTTCCAGATGTCTGGGATCCAGTTTTGGTTGGTATTTTGACAGCTGCAGCCGAAACGCCGCAGGCCGGCTCAGGACCAATGAAGGGCTTAATAGCACCTTCCCTAGCCAAGGCATCGGCCTGCACGCTGCCTTCTATTCCCCTATTTCCTGGGATACATTCCAGCAGGACCCGATTTCTTGAACCCAGGATGCTGAGGGACTCCACACATTCCCAGACCAGACCAGACAAAACCTTCCAGGAGTCAAGGGCCCCTGAGGCCGCCTGACTATCTGAGAGGATATGGATATGTTTCCCGCAAACCTCTATCGTAATTTGCGCTGAACGTATGGTGACTTCAGCTTGGAACACGGTGCCATACGCTCCCAGGCTCACGCACGCGTTGGTCCTAGGGTCACCAGTATAGACACCAAATCCAGCTCTGTTGCCTATTCTTGACCCGTCTGTGAACCATACAATTGGGTCGTGAGAAGAAACCGGGCTACTAACAGCATCCCAGTACTCCCTCGACCCAAAATCCACAGTATGGGGTCTGGTGAAAAGATACTTAGTCCCAATGAGGTCAAACCTCATTGAGAGTACCTCATCGTTTACTAGATTGACCACTGAGGAGTGACCTGTACAGGACCCCCTCCAGTGATCAGTCAGTTGAGGCCTATAGGCCTTTTCCTCTGATTGCCAGGAGTGCTTCTCCTGGCTATCTTCATCCTATTCAGAGCCTCAGCCGTCCGATCGAGCTGATCAGAGCCTGGGCTCCGAGAAGGATGTTTTCGAGGTCAGAGAGCGACATGCCCCCCTCCACCGAACCCATGACCCGAGCAGCGGGGACTTCAGACTGGCCTACTTGGCTACCTTCGTTCCCCGTGCCAAGGTCCTTGTCTGAGGGCTCTGAGCGGTCCTCAGCCAAGTTGGATTCAGAATCGGAGAGAGACCTGTCCCCCCCCCCGACATTGATTTGGCCCGAGCAATGGAAAACAAGGGCTGGCTAGTGAGGCTGCCCTCTGCTCCCATGCTCGGTTCATTATCTAAGGACTCAGTGCGGTCCTTAGGTATGTAACTATAAGTGTGTGTGGTAATGAGTTCAGGGTACCGCGGGGTCACTAAGCCCGTCAGCTGCACACCTCAGCTGCCCCTGTGAACCTCGGTCCGGGACTGCTTATTACGGTTTCCCCTTATTCGCAGTTGTCCACCTCATCAATGACGAGGTGGAACATTCGCTATCCGCCACCTGCGACCCGCCCAGTAGCTGAGGCTCGCCCTGGGTATCAAGAGGACCAAGCATATGCGGTCCATTAAACCTATCACCTACAAAATACAAAAATACTCTGCTGATTCCAAAACACGAATTTTACATAATTACTCTAATTAGTTTCACATATTGTTTTTTTACAATCAATTTCAAATAAACCTAAATAACCAGCATATTATAAGGGACGTGCTATTTTACCCTACCCATTACAAAAACATTTGGTTGTTAGCATTTTATAGGTTAAATTTATTATCATCTAGGTACTCGTTACTTAAAACATTTACCTATGTTTAGTTACTAACAAAACTAATGAACGAATCTGTCTGTCCTGCTCAAAATACAGAGTCCATGGTGCTCATTTCAACAGATAGTAAATTCGAATAAAATATATATATATAATGTTTTTTAATTAAGTATATTGTTTTTACTTTATTACCATATTAGATATGTAAATGTAGTTTTAACTGTTTACTTGCCAATTAAAACAATGTTACAGATATAGTATTAGGTACTATAGAGTCAACCATAGTTATTAGTTTTTTTTTATGATAGCATAAAACTAATTAGATAATTTCTGACATTATAAATGACAAATTAGTAAATTAGGCCTCTATCAATCAAACGTGTGTATCCCAATATTTGTCTGTAACATGAGTAACAACAGCGCTGAATGGGTTTATTTTGGTGTATTTGTTGGCAGTTCTGCCAGTCTAGACCAGATATTGTCATGTAATGTCAATTGAAATGTGATTCCGCTGTTCTATCGATGAATGTCCATCACGATGAATGTTGTACCATTTACGTCCCATATGACTGTTGTCTAAGTACAGCAGCAAATCTTTGGTTGTGCTTGCATCACTTGAGCTCATCGTAGAATGAATGTTGCTATAATTATCTTATTCATAATTATTTTTTAAATAATAATATCTCAGTTAGATTGAAACTTATGAATTATGTAACAGTTTTAAATCGTTACGACCTTTTTTTAACTATTTAATAATAATTGTGCAATTATTTAGCTTTTAATAGATTAATTTATATAAATATATAAAATAAAACTCTTAATTTAATTTTTAGTAACACTTTACAGTACAAAAGGGATTGTAGAGTACTTAATTTAGTGTTATTGTTTAAAACAATATATTTAGACCCTTTCTTCGAGGGATAATTATTTTCCCTTCTCGGGTGGATATCCGCCTTAGTACAAAGGTTAAAGGATAAAAGGTTGTCAGTAAAGGGAACAAAATCAAGTTAAGCACAAAACAAAAAGCCCTTGAGGGCAGTTCTCAAACTCTCTGTCGGCTGGCAAACGTATTTCAAGACAACTGCTCACTGACGGTGCAGAATGTTCGTTCAGAAGTAAATATTTGATAAGAAAGTTGACCACATAGTATTATCAAATGACCATGTTTTAATAATAGTTTAACAATCTATAATCTATCTTAAAGCAGCATTTGACCTGTGATATAGCTTTTTCTTTGGTATTGGAATAAATTTAATATGAATCACTTAATTGATAAATCATTTATTAACTGGCTGTTATTATAAATGTTGAAAATAATTAGTGCTTTAATAACACACAAAACTTAGATTTAATGACAGCTAATAAAATCTACCAATATTTAAAAAAGGAAGGAATCACCTTTATAGCAATCATCAGGTAATACGAAAATTATCATATAGATAATAAAAGGATGAATTACTTTCTAAACTAAACTAATATTTAAAAATTATAACATAAACATAATTTATATTAATGTAAAGGAGGAAAATTATACAACTATGCATAAAATATTCTCTAATGTATAGAATTGGAATAATGATTTTTATTCTTCCATTTCAAATAATGTACAAATATGTAATTAATAATCTAAGAATATTCACTGCCACTAAACTAGTTGTGTGGCAGCGCAAATATTAGTTGAACATAAAGATAACAACAAATAATTAATTGCAAACTATTTAAAAATATTTTGAACAGAAAAAAGATTTTTATGAATATCTACAACTATTAATAACAAAATTATAATTCCTGTGCCAAACTTTCATTTTGATTTTTTAAGTTCCAATATAAAACAAACAAATTTATTATTAATATGTTTTAATGTATGACATAACTCGTCAAATGGTTTCATTTAACACCAGTTATCAAATGAAATTAACTTTTTAGTTCCACTACTACGTATGTTTCTTTGTGCAATAGTAATACATAGCTGAATGTTGATTAGTAGATGTGTGTCAGGTATAAATACCTAACAAAGCACCATCATATTTAGGTATATGCCCTTAAATAATTATTTAAATCTCAAAAAGATCTTTCTAGTTTTGTATTTATATATCAAAGTGTTACAACCAATAATCTAAAAAGTTAGCTAAGTTTCATAACATTTGACAAGTTGCAGTTTCGCAAAACACACTTAGTAGCCATACATTAAGAATTTTTAACTTGTAGTATTTTAATTAAATGACAGGTAGGTAAATTAGACAATATTATTTACTAATTCTAGTCTATTTTCTCTGATTGCAAATATAATACAAATAACACCATACGATTTCCAAACATTCGCAAATATTTGTCTTTAAAATATGTCAACTTAAGTTTATTTTTTTATTTTTGTGGGGAGATAAAAAAAATAAAATGTATTTATTACTATAAAAAATATGTATAATAATAAACAACATTTTGAATATTTTTCTGTCATGACGTACATTGATATTTAAAAAATGTATAACTAGTTATTAATGAGTATTTCTAGGTTTGTATCATTTGTTCAAAACCACAATATAAATCATGTTAAATGTAACGCCTAAGTTTTATATTGATTGAAAATATTATTTTCTTGAGAAAAAATTATTTCTCGTATTATGATTGTATATTCATATAACATAATTGTTAGTTTACATCGTACTTACTTGGCCCAAAATTTACAAAGTTATAATTGATCCTAGTCGAACAAAGATGGCATACGTCAATACTTATTTTACTAAAGCGAGTTAATTTAGTTTTGTTCCAAGAATTTTAAGATCGGCTCTTTATAGTATCATAGAAAATACTTGGACTAATATTAGCTGTAATATTGACTATCATATTTGGAGCGTCAGTTGTATCCGTATATGTCGTTTATGTCATATATTCCATTACCAAAGAAACAAAATTTTACTCTGAAGACGTATGCGTGGTTAACGAAATATGGAAGCGGTGTCATATTCAAGAAATGTTTTAATTTTGTCTTCCTTACTTAGTTAAAATATATTCAATAATTCCAGTGCATGCTTTGTGCTCACACATGAGTAGGATTAGAACGCAAAATTGTAATCTTTATTGTGCTATCACTACAGCCAAGATCAATCTGAAAGGCCCATTTATCTCATTATATTTTATTTAATTGCATATACTAGGAATTACAGTCCAGTTTAGTCAGTTTTATATTTACTCAAAACGATAGAGCATTCTGTATTCCAAAAACAACTTAATGTTTTTTCAAAATTGTACTAAGTCTACTTATGTATTCCAAAGTCTACTTATGTATTCCAAAGTCTACTTACGTATTCCAAAGTCTACTTATGTATTCCAAAGTCTACTTATGTATTCCAAAGTCTACTTATGTATTCCAAAGTCTACTTATGTATTCCAAAGTCTACTTATGTATTCCAAAGTCTACTTATGTATTCCAAAGTCTACTTATGTATTCCAAAGTCTACTTATGTATTCCAAAGTCTACTTAGTCCATGACTCAATAAACTCACTTAGCTAATGGAGTCACTTATTGCTTATGTTATGCAAAGGTTTGGTAACTGTATGTAGCACTAAAATGCATTATATCCCAAAAGTTAAATCAACTGCTACTTCCAATGTTTTGATATTTAAAAATAATATCAATATAAATTACAATATTAGTTCAAACACTCCTTAATTTTAATGGTAGAGTAAAAGTCCAACATTATTAAGAATTAAAAACAATACTGGCTAACATTAAAACAGTTTTAGCAACCTGTTGCTTTATATGTTTACATAATATATAGGCTAACATTTTGAAAGAATTTTGTTGTTTAGTTGGAACTAATGTATTGTATTAAATACATATCTACAATAATTAGGTCTAAGATAATTTAGATCTAACGTCGTCTTGGAATTTCATTTTCTTTTTTTTTCTATAAAGTTGTTTATAGCAAAAGAAATTTAAAAAATAAATATTAGGACTAAGTTTTGTATTTAATTTGCTCACTTTTTTCTATAGTGTTATAGTTATCGACGTTTAAACTAAAAACTAGATACGTTTATAAAAGTAGGAAGGACTTCTAGGAAATATATTTGAATTAATAGGTTACGTACCTTATCGTCTTCAATTCCTGTTATAGTAACAAGGTTTATTATAGTTTCGACTATCAAGTAGTCATTTTCAAAACTTAAGAACGTTAAATCTTCATAAAAGTGATGTCTTCAAAGAATAAATATTAAAACACAATTAGTAACATTTAAACGAGATTGTACTGTATATATAAAAAACATTGTTTATTAGCTGGTACTTGACACTGAATTGATTTCACATGTTGATTAGCCTACACCGTTCTTGGAGTCAGTTGTTTGGTCATGATCAGTATTATTAATTTTGTTATCTTATTGAAGTCGAAGGACTATATTTAAAAGTTTATTTAAGCCATAGAATAATTTCTCATTCAACATGTTATTGGGGTTTCTTTTCGTGGCTTTGTAGATTTCGAACTCTTCAAGAGTGTATAACATGACACTTTTTTTTACATATATGTAGAATTTCTGTGTTTGTATCAAAATTATCTACTTTGTGATTGGAATCTATCAGGTGTTGAGCGAATTTGGATTTTTGTTGAGTGAGTTTTGGTTTAGATAGGTTTTCGGAAAAGCGTTTTTTAAATGATCTGCCAGTCTGGCCAATGCGTAGGGTAATCAACATGTGAAATCAATTCAGTGTCAAGTACCAGCTAATAAACAATGTTTTATATATACAGTACAATCTCGTTTAAATGTTACTAATTGTGTTTTAATATTTATTCTTTGAAGATTTAACGTTCTTGAATTTTGAAAATGACTACTTGATAGTCGAAACTATAGTAAACCTTGTTACTATAACAGAAATTGAAGACGATAAGGTACGTAACCTATTAATTCAAATACCAATTCCAGAAGGCTAATTATGAATAAAAAGAAATATATTTGCCAGTGGCCTTGACCGAAGGGTTCCGACGTAAACGCAAGATAGTGCAGTCAAGCAACATGGAGCGTGGCTGTCCCTTGGATGGGTGACCAGCCCGCCTGCCAGTCACTGGTGGTGGTTCTGAAGTCACCCTTAAGCTGTTGGTCCTCAGGATAAGTATTAGAGATAGCTTCTTAACCTTAACTTCAGCTGGTAAAATAAGAAGATAATTAATTTTAAATTCTTTTTTAAATATACAATTACAGTGTATTAGTGATTATTGTTAGATTAAATACTTGTTGATAGAGTGGTTGGTCTTAAGTTATTATAATCGTGCTACATAAGTAGAAATGTTACAGTAATTGTTGTCCAGTTAGAATAGATTCAGTATGTAATGTAATGACTGTTATATATGTCACTGAAAACTCATTTTAATTTTTATTGTGCTCTTTACTATTTTAATTATAATTTAACATGAAGTGTAATTTTTTTAGAGTTAAGCCTAATATTATAACATATATGATATAAAATATAAGTTAATCTAGTATCTAACTAATTTGCGAATTTTATAAAATAATCCAGTCACACACATTAAGTACTTAATTTGTAGGAAAACTCACTAAATATCTAGAATAGTAATACTGCTTCGCTATACTTTATAAAATAAATACATCCCACATTTAAATAGATACCTAACTGTGTTAAAGTTGTTCTGAACTCAACATCTGGCTTTAGGTTTTGTTGGTAGGCAATGTGATACATTTATCCCAGTTTCTCATCATATGAGGCCATTATTAAATACACTAAAACATCATTTATGTATACTACAACTATTTCTCATCTTTACGAAAGTGAACTTGAGTAAAATATTGTTCCTCAAAGACTAACTCTTGTATGTTTTATAGTGTTAGAACATATATGAATTTAATTTTGTTGTAATTTTTGTGAGTTTAAACTTTTCTGTTAGAGTGTTAACTAGAGATTAGATAAGAGTAACAATTTAAGTTACCTTAAACAGCATAGATCTGTAAGTTTATGGGTACGTAGAAGTATAGGTATGCATTATTTACTTGTTTTCTCATTTGAATACGGTCAAAATATAAATTAATGATATATATATATATATATATATATATATATATATATCATTTATAATGCATATATAATCATGAAAAGTGATTTCTTATGAAAAACCTTTTTTTTAAATCGACCATATGAAGCGACCATGCAAAATAACTATTTTGGAAAAAGTAATTTTTCCATATTTTCTTTATTGATGAAAACATAACTATAATCATTGTTTTTTCTACTAGCCAGAAAACGAGTTAAACCTCTCTTACTCCACCACTACGTATAGGACTTAAACGTACAGTATAAGTGAATCCTAATCTTCTACAGCATGCACGTAATCTTCTACAGCATGCACGTAATCTTCTAGCCGAACAAATATGTAATTCATATAATTATTCATAAATCGAAATCAAAGCCTCATCATCAAGGCCACAAAAACTAAACAGGCTGTAACTTTTTGTTAAATTTCTATATAGAAGCTCAAAT
>JAQJVL010004811.1:0-41029 GCA_035578905.1 Stictocephala bisonia
TTTTTACGCGGTTTTTTATTTTTTAAAAAGGCATCAACTTCGATAATTTATAAAAGCCTCAACAAAATGAGGAACCAAGTTAAGACAATTCATGTTTTAGGAAAAAATAAGGAAGGTTGCTAAGTAAAAAGGACAAACTTTCATTTCTTATCTAGTTTTCGAGTGATCACTTTTATTTGTATGTTTACAAACATTAATTTTTAGAATGTCACAAACATTTTAAATATGTGTCACAAACATTAATATAAAATAACTACAAAATGACATATGCAACATAATTTTATCAGAATGAACATGTAAAATAGGAACTAAACCGTTGGACTTGTGGAGAATAGACCAAACATGACTGATCACTCCAGCCTCACCTTCATTCAATAGATAAAATGACTCAGAATAATAAATTATACCTGGTTGTAAGTCTCCTTTTGAGATTATGATTTAAAGTATCTGAATCATCGTTTACTTTCAATGTGGAAACGTCCATTTGTTTCTCTTTGTCTGGGTCATAATACTCTGACCGTGTCTGAAACAAAATATATAGTACAAAAATACAATACAAAATATCTATTTTTTGTATTTTATCTATTTATCTATTTTATTTATTTATAAGATGCCGATCGTCAAGATATGGACGAATATGGATTTTGAATGAGCATGATGAGTGTAATGTAGTCATTATTACAAACTAAGGCTGACCATTTGTTAGAAAGTGTCATTTGTAAAGAAGAAAGTAGTTTTTGTTCTATGATAATTAATAGCCCAATGACAATTGAATAGTCAGTGGTTATCAGCTGATCCTTTTCAAAATTTGTTATGACTCTGATTGAGATTTAACCAACTAAATTACCGACCTTTTCTACCTTCTGTGCAAAATAGGACAACTCAAGTTTCGGCAGGTAAATTTCATCAACAAATCTATCTTTTAAATGTCAGTTACGTATATATCTGTCTACTAGACTTCATACCTGTAAATTGTCTCACATCACACTGTGTTTCTACTATAATGACAAGAAAAAGTAAACAAATGATTATTAAACAATTCAATTGCTAGACTATGTCATTAACATCAATATTTTGCTTATCTACATTTTTAATTAAATTAAATAATGAATGATTTTTTTTATATATTCAAATGTAAACTACAAGATCTACCAAACTATTTGCCCGATTGACTTGATTTTTTGAGAGATAGCTGATTTTGTGTCAGAGCAACACAAAAAGAAAGGATTATTTTTTGAATTCAATTCTCAAATAATTGTCGTTAAGAGAATCACTTCCATAAGAATAACACTAGTAATATTTCAACATTGAAAAAAAAAAAAAAAACAAAAAAAAACAGTAAAAGCAATACTAAATATTTCTTTCGTTTCTTTTAATGCGACATACAGTGACCCTACTGATGTTAATATAGTCTAAGGCCGAAGGCCAAGATAACACAATCAGAGCGAGTAATGCCAGCATTACTGAGGCTAAAGTCCGAGGTGAAGGTGAAGTAGTGTAGCATGTGACAGGTTTAACGCACTAAGCATGCAGGGTGCCCCTTAGTTGTAATATAATCTGTGTCCCAGTGTGCTTACATTTTAAGTTTGCCTCCGATAAAATAAATCCTGTTACAGAATTCTCAAGCAATGGCAGTTCATTGTATTTCAGCGCTCTATTTTTATGGAACTTGAAAATAAAGTATTCAAACTTGATTAATGAGTTTAACATAAATTAAAAAAAATTATGAAATTAAATAACTTCAACAATAAGGAGCAAGGAAAATAAGAGCTATAGCGAGCTTATTTTCCTTTCCTAAAATAATAAATTTATAAAATTACTAGCCAAATAATATATTCTTATTATATCCATGTTAAAACACAATAACAAGATAGATGCTTTGAACTATGACTCTTAAGGCCAACGTAAATTCCTGTAAAGGGGGTATTTTGCTCCATGAATGATGCAAAAAACATGGGTTCTTTTTTCAACAATTGGGTTCGTTTTAGTGATCGTGTCCTAATACTTAAAGTTACATTTGATAGATAAAACATTATTAGTGTGTTTCAGTTAAATAAGCCAAACTTTAAATGTAATTCTTGACAATTTTAAATTACAAAATCCATAATATAAACTTATGGTCCACAAGATTGGACCTTTAATAATCATACAGTGTTCACTATAACTCATTACAATGATAAACACAAACTGTACAGTTGAAATAGAACAGCGTGTTTGGCCCGCTGGTGGTAAGGTTGTATGTATACTATAGGACTGTCTACTCCCAGCGGTGAATGGGCAGTTTGGATATGGCCACATTAAGTTACTGTTCAAGATGCCAAACAGATACTCGCCTTATGTTCCAGATATATGATAAAAAATTAGGTTTAAAAAAAAAGGATCGTGTCCTAATACTTAAAGTTACATTTGATAGATAAAAAAATTATTAGTATGTTTCAGTTAAATAAGCCAAACTTTAAATGTAATTCTTGACAATTTTAAATTACAAAATCCATAATATAAACTTATGGTCCACAAGATTGGACCTTTAATAATCATACAGTGTTCACTATAACTCATTACAATGATAAACACAAACTGTACAGTTGAAATAGAACAGCGTGTTTGGCCCGCTGGTGGTAAGGTTGTATGTATACTATAGGACTGTCTACTCCCAGCGGTGAATGGGCAGTTTGGATATGGCCACATTAAGTTACTGTTCAAGATGCCAAACAGATACTCGCCTTATGTTCCAGATATATGATAAAAAATTAGGTTTAAAAAAAAAGGATCGTGTCCTAATACTTAAAGTTACATTTGATAGATAAAAAATTATTAGTGTGTTTCAGTTAAATAAGCCAAACTTTAAATGTAATTCTTGACAATTTTAAATTACAAAATCCATAATATAAACTTATGGTCCACAAGATTGGACCTTTAATAATCATACAGTGTTCACTATAACTCATTATAATGATAAACACAAACTGTACAGTTGAAATAGAACAGCGTGTTTGGCCCGCTGGTGGTAAGGTTGTATGTATACTATAGGACTGTCTACTCCCAGCGGTCCACAAGATTGGACCTTTAATAATCATACAGTGTTCACTATAACTCATTACAATGATAAACACAAACTGTACAGTTGAAATAGAACAGCGTGTTTGGCCCGCTGGTGGTAAGGTTGTATGTATACTATAGGACTGTCTACTCCCAGCGGTGAATGGGCAGTTTGGATATGGCCACATTAAGTTACTGTTCAAGATGCCAAACAGATACTCGCCTTATGTTCCAGATATATGATAAAAAATTAGGTTTAAAAAAAAAGGATCGTGTCCTAATACTTAAAGTTACATTTGATAGATAAAAAAATTATTAGTATGTTTCAGTTAAATAAGCCAAACTTTAAATGTAATTCTTGACAATTTTAAATTACAAAATCCATAATATAAACTTATGGTCCACAAGATTGGACCTTTAATAATCATACAGTGTTCACTATAACTCATTACAATGATAAACACAAACTGTACAGTTGAAATAGAACAGCGTGTTTGGCCCGCTGGTGGTAAGGTTGTATGTATACTATAGGACTGTCTACTCCCAGCGGTGAATGGGCAGTTTGGATATGGCCACATTAAGTTACTGTTCAAGATGCCAAACAGATACTCGCCTTATGTTCCAGATATATGATAAAAAATTAGGTTTGCAGTGGAACAGATGTTGGCTCACCTGTTCAAAAGTAGACTGGAATATGTTGTCACTAATAAGATTTCTGAAAAAAAGTTACATTAATTATGCATCCCTTCTATTACCTAATATTACTACTGTAAGAAATAAAATTATTATTTGAATTGATACTAAATATGAAATCATTATTTAATGTACTGTACTTACATTATTCTTTTTTATCATTATTTATACCATTATACATAAAATATGGTCAGTGTTAATAGTATTCTATACTTATAATTGGAAGATAAACCTTCTGTTATTTATAATAACTTTTTTCAAACTCTTTGAATGACTGATATATTAAATATTCTTTGAATGGAAAACAAATCATAACATTTGTCTAAAAAATACCATATTGTTAATGTACATGGCTACAATTTGGTAATGTACTTTAAAAAACACATACAGTTAGGTGTTATATCAATAAAAGCCTCTATACACAGTTTGTGGATATTCTTTTTTTATTGAAAAGTATTAATTAAGTTATTTGTATATTTTCAATACACAATTTAGCATGGTCTGTTGTGTTTCTTTGATAACTTGTTTTTCTTAAAAATTTTTTAAAGCTATTTTTTAATGAATATTTTGGTATTGAAGCATGTGGCCGTGTCACATGCATTCACACAGTTTGTATTTATTTTATTATACAAAGTGATTACAAAACTACCATCCATTTTCTATGAAAGGGATATATTGTAAAATGGAATTCGCTACTTATTTGATTCTCAGTGAATGAGTTCAGTGACATCTGTGGAGTTATTATTAATTAGCTCTTTAATAATAGGAGAGACAAAGCATTAGCAAACTCACCTAAGAAGAGAAGTCAACAAAATAGAGGAAAAGATATAGACAAAACATATCACACATATTCAATCTGACACAGTTTCTACTGTTCATGAGTAAGTGAGATTTGGGGTGTGTCACTTTCCGTCAATCCAGAAATCTCCACCAAATCCTAGTAAATCTTCAGTTACCCAACCCTAGTAATCCGATCTGTTCCAGAACAAGCAATAACCTGGTTCTAATCCTTTTTTAAAAAATCATGAAAAATGTATCCTATTTCTCTCCCAGCTACATCATTTACTAGTGCCAGACCTTCCTTAACCTACAAGATGAAGATACCGGGAAACCACACTTGTGCCTCTACCAATTTAATTTACCAAATCCAACGCCAACAATATCCTGCTTAATGTATTGGCCATACCAGTGAATGGTATGTGTGAATGGACATACGTATGATTTTAATTTGTGACCTGCATTCAAGGAAGAAACACTAGAAAGACTTGTTTATGTAAAAAAAGATGGGTAAAATGGAGTGTTCAGTAGAATAGTGAATACGCGCGGCACCAAGCATTTATGCCACAGTGCGATTATGAGTTCAATAAGTGAAATGGAAAGGTAAAAAAGACGGGAGATATTATGTCTCAGTGTGTCATTGAGGTCTTATCAGTGTTGTTTTCAAAGTCAATAAGAGTTATATGCACAATGGTCTATTAAACTTGTTAATGGGGACAAAATGAACAGTGTGGCAAGGTGTAATAAGTAGCAGAACCGAGTCAACATTACTGTAAACTACAAAAAAGTTCAGTAATTTACCCACTTAATGATTTCGAGTAATCATTAATGTATGACAATACCTTCATTTATCTCAATCCTTATCACTTACCTTTTCCTCCATAAACAACTCCAATATGACATATAATTATATCAAAACTTCAACCTGTACTAACTGTAATATACTCTTACAAATGCAAAAAGAAATAATCACTTCTTGACAATTTACACCAAGAATACCAGTAGTATATATTATTAACGATCATAAATTAAGTTCATTCCATTTTCTCCTGTTTTACCATAAGATTGTTGTATGTATAACAATAATTTACTGTCAACTTCCTTAACATTTAAGGCTGCAATATTACAAAGGATAATAAACAATAACAAATGTCGAGAGTTCGTTTGTAAAAAAACGTTAAATTTTGATTTCTTATTAATTACCGTATAAATGATGTCTTAAAATGTAAACAGAATATTTCTTGTTTGTATAGTCACATTAGTGAGTTCTTTCCTTGGTTTGAATCTTCTGAAAAACATATTTTAAAATCTAATATCAACAAGCCTCTTGCTCTTATAATTGAATTAAATGAAATATTGAAATATATCAATGACTTCAATAACTTTAGCATTATCATTGTTTTTATACACACACATACAGATTTCTCACCCAATTTTAATGTTGTGTCTCAAATTATCAGCTGTTTTGTGGTCCATTCTGGAGTGCTATTGTAGCTCCATGTAATTGTAATGCAGTTTAAACCAGCTGTAGGATCAGACCACGCCAACTACCAAATTACAGGCAAAAATCCTCCTATTACATGAGATATCTATCGTCGGTGTATTATATATTTTGCTGTAAAATGTTATAGTTTCATCATTATTTATAGAAATAATCATATTGTAAGTATCAAGATTATTGTAGAAATTAGTTTATATTCATGACTCCTCACCTTCCCATGTCCAAAAAGCTGTCCAAAAGCCTAGAGTCTGACGTATCCACAGCCACAGTCCTGTTAGACTGCAAGTCCGCATGACCAGGTTGGATGGCTTGGGCAAGGACAAGGCCCAAAGCCACGTTCAGTGCTGATGTTGCCAAGATGTAGATGATAGTCCTTATTGCTATCCGTCCATTCTTCTTGATGTTTAAAGTGGCAGTGCCTTCAATAATAATGGGCACTCGGTCACAAAATGCTTATATACCTGGATGTGGGTCATCATTTGGAAAGAGAATAATTAATACAGTTGGTTGTTACGTATTTTATTTCTGATTAATATTATCCTAGTCTTAAGAAATTGCTATAAATAGGGCACTTAGATTATGACCAATTAAAAGCACCGGTGGGAGAGAGATGCACTGAGCAGTGGAAATGAGATAGACAACTACTCTTCCCCTACTGTTTCATTCCATTTAGTGTTGTCATGGAAACTTGGTGTAGGTAGGCGTGTTGCCAGCACATTAGTAAGCCCCGTCCTCTACATCATCAGGATATTAGTGATCAATGGTTGATTTGGTCAGTACTAACGAATCAAGCTTAGAACGATAAAATTAAATCATTATTATTTATTGAAATAACAATAAGACAATGAATAATAATGTAAGCAATAAATAGGAACTATACAAACTTGTTCAATTCATCACAGTTTTTTTATAATTAAACACTGTTGTGGAAGTTGAACACCAATCTGAGCTATGATATGAACCGATCTGAGCTATCACGACCCCATGATGTATAGCGGCAGAGCGGTGGAACGATTTCTCTTTGCTACCAAAACACTTATGCGCTTAAAAAAAAAACACACAGATTGCAATTGTAGATTACAGCAAGATAGATTTAGAGTTTAAGTTTCATGCTTTTTATTGTCATTAACACAACTATATATAAAACGTTTAACATTTAACCTAAGATAGAGAATATCATAGGATAAGAATCGATAATACAACATTAAGTCTATGGTATATCTAGGTTCGCAGGAGTAATCTTCACAGCAGTTATATAATGTGTGATCACATGATATTTACTAAATAAAATAACTCAGAACATTGTTAAAAGCATAGGAGAGAAAGTGCAAAACTGTTGATTTTGCAAGTTTTGTGGGCCTGGGTGTGAAATGCTAAGCTATAAAAGACTCTGGACAAATATGAAACCCGAACAACAAACTTAAAAAATATTATGCTATTTCAGATACATGAGCTAGTTAATCTCCTCGTATGTTATATTTGTGTGAACACAACAAACAAACAAAACACTTTTGCCCAAGGACCACTAGACCCTTTATATAAACGTCAGGGAACCACAAGATTTTTTTAGCAAATTAAATTTTTTTAAATGTATGATTTTATACCCAGTATTTAGATGAGTGCATTTCAATTGCAAACATTCTACCAGTTTATACATTATACTAAAGGTTCCTACCAGTAGTATACATTAAATAGGTGAGTGTATTATGAAAAATTGGTGCCTACAAATTATGTAAACATAGTAATAGACCTTAGGAGTTAACATATATCATGTGTGAAACTTATCTAAATTAACTTGATACTGACCAATTATAAGGCAAGATATGATGAAAGGCAGTATCATCAACTTGAGGACCCTCATGAACAGTTCCCCAGGATAGGAGATGAGCATCTTGGTGTCCTCACTGAGTGCCAGTGGCTTCAGCAGGAAACCTCAACCACAGATTATAGAGAAAAACAGTGCATTATGATTGCAATACATAATATGATTATTACAGCTACTTGGGGATAAAGTGTTTTGGGGTGCCATAATGGGTGGTAGTGTCCTGATGTTATGGAGAGAGAACTGAGTATCAGACTTGTCAATTAGCTGAAAATCAGACCAATTCTACCGGGTTTGGATTTCACGTAAAGCTGCAAGTCCCTTAGTTGACCTAGCTGTTGAGTTATTGATAAATGGTTCTTTCTCAGCAAAAGTGTCGAGCTTATTTAGTAACAAGACTTTGCGAGTCATCCACATTCATCCTACACTCATATGATAATTCATATTGACCGTAAAATACAAACAAAGATATGTCGGCGTCTTATACCTGAGAATACTCTGTGACTACATAGAGCAAATTTCCAGTGACTGTAGGTGTTTTAAAATTTGATTATACGAGACAGTAATTGTATGAAATGCCATGAACCAATGAATACAATAAATTTAAGGCTCTATACTGGTTACTGAAATAGATTAACCATTGACTATAGAAACGAACAGACAGTCCAAGGTAATGAATTTACTGTAGACGCACACCTGTATTGATATGTAATGGCGCATGATTGCAAATAAGTGCTCGGATTACTGTACTCGTATAGTGTACTATTAGCTAAGCTACTACCATTAGTCACTACAGTTTGAGCTGAAGAGAGACAGAGAGAGGGAGATGGTGGTGCGACCTGTGAAAACCGAATATGTAGTAATTTCCCGCACAGGAAACCCGACTTCACAGGACTCATATGAGTACAGTCTTCTTGTTTCTCTAGACAATTATGAATCTCATTTATAGTCAAAAACGACAGTTCATAGTAACTTGTGAACACCTGTTAACCAACCTATCTCTACGTCACACAAGCAGAGGATGGAGCTACTCTCAACTCTCCCTGAATAGTGTATAGTAACAACTAAACAAATCACAACATAGGTATAAGATGTTATACTAAAATGCATGGTTTGTTCATTGACTGCTGGCATGCATGTGTTTTTTTAATGTTTGTATTTTGATAATTACAAATTAAATCAGTTTAAATTTGGTCCACATATTTTCATTGATTTCTTTCACAGGCATGAACAAGTAGAAACATAAAGTTGAAAAATATCACCTCACCCAGTGGCAGGATTATTTTAAAATAGAGTAGATAATTATTTAAATATTTATTCAGTTATTTAACATTTCTCAAAATAAAATTCATTTGAAGATCCACTGTTTTGAAAAGAGCAAAGATAATGATTTATCTTTTCATACAAATTAAAGTGATAACAGAAAATATATACTTTTTACATTTGCTAAATTACTATTCAAATTATCAAAATTAAAATTTTTTCTAAAACTTATAGTTAGCCAGCAACACAGTTCAGGACCTAGAGAAACAGAGGATATGGTTGTACTTGTATGTCCTAGATAGGACTGTTTACTTCCTCCATTCTCACTTTCTGTATGTAATTATGATTCTCTCCTTGAGACAGGTTTCACAATTCCAGATTTTGCTCAGGTTCAGGTCTGGCTTGCCACTCAGATGTTACTCTCCCTGACTGTGCCTCATTAAAAATTCCAACCAAATAAGGTGTAAAAACTTGGCTGAACCACTTGTAGTGTTTGAAGCATTTTACAGCAAGTTTTAGTATCAGACCAAGCGACCATCCAAATTTCAAAACTGAATCTGCTGCTCTCCAGCTTGTTAAGTTGCTCCATGTTAAATTGGCGGGTGATGAATGCAATCTAAACAAACCACGTAATTTGAAAGGAACCCAAATAGAAAACAAATGTCAAAATTTGAATTTATTTCTGGTATTAAGCTGTAATAATTTACATAGCATAGTCAATGATTTGTGTTAGCTGCATGTTTCCCTGTGCTTATTTTCATTACTATTCTTTTTATTTCCATGACAAACATTTGAGAAGGAAAGTGATAAAGAATAGAGATACCATCATAATGGGTTGTGATGGCATTGTGCACATGTAAATTCAAATATTTCCATATTTGAATTTACATTTTTTTGAATTTACATTCTTTGTAGATTTTTGTAGGTTTGTGTTATTTTATCAGTTTACTGTTAAAAATTGCTTGCAAACTCCAACCTGTAGAGTTTATAATTTTTTTCTCTGTACCAAACACTTTGTAATCTCTCTCAGCGACATATTTTACCAAATATCCAAATTACAATTTATCCTGAATTTAAGATTTTAAAATAAGACTGTTAGTGTTGACTCTCCTGCCTACTCATACACAATATGAAATAGTGTTGTATCATCCACCCACCCATACATGTAAGTCCCCGTCCACCCACTCACATAAGGTGATAAAGACCTTTCCACCCACCATCCTTGCAAAGATATAAACAGCTTTTATTGCTTGGAAATCCACCAGGAAATGAACAGCTGTCATAATTACGGGTTAATAAAGAATTATGGGTAAAACCATAGTCGGTAAATCTGAGACTGTTATCCAAAACTGCCTGCTTTAGATGTAGTGCACAATATATTAGTCAAAAAGAGCTTCGGCAAATAAACGCTAAAAAAGTAGCTATAATAAACATTATCTGGAGAAAGGTAAATTATTTACAGAATTGGTTAATGATTTGAAATTGTTATTTCTTTTAGTTTAAATATTTTGTAATGGCATTCTTATTTTAAAACAAATATATACTTCATAGAATAAATAGTACTTGAGATAAAAATATAAATTCTTAACAAAAAGTTTCAGTAATCAATTCTTAAATTGTCGTGTTTCGTCATTTTGAAATGACAAACAATTTATGTTGATTGACAGCGAAGTAGATTGTTAAAACTGTTCTTTATATATCTTCTTCAACAACGTTGTGTCGGCGTCTCATATGTAAGAAATCTTTTTTAATATCAATGAGTTAAAAACATCTTTGTATCCTATAATTTTTAGCAGGAATTATGGTAAAAATCGTACTTGAAACTCGTATTATTCATATTTTTACCCGATGTAAATTTTACCTAAACGCTCAAAAATTCTTGAATTAAGCATACGACCGACTTCGATAATATGATGTCTTTTTCTTACCAAAAACCAATCCAATGAGGGATCCCGCGAAGGTAGAGAACAGCAGGGCATTTTCGGCCAACCAACGATACAGAGTTCTGGAGGACATCCTGAATAGATTTCCGGGCAACGAGTCAGGTGTGCCTGTAATTATTATTTCAGAATTACATGTAATATATATGTCTGTATTGACGTATAAGTCTACTGAAATGAGTAAATAAACTATAACTGAATAGTGACGATATCGCTGAAACGGACATTACAACTATAAGCAACAAATACATTTATATCGTCGAGTGTTGTAATTTCGACAATGACATTAGGTTGATGATGTCATGTTCGAGAACTTTCTTTCAATCAGCTGATTTGACGAGTATTCTTAATTTAAATAGTAATAAATCCAGCCATATGTTTCATTCCGTACAACTTTCTATTGATCAGCTGATTTGACGACTATTCTTGATAGAAATAATAATAAGCCCATTGAAATAGAAACCCATGTATTGGCGTTTTTTTTATAAACTCCGTGGAGGGAATCGGCTCCTTTTTAATAACACTTTTTTCTTTAAATATTCTATATAAATATGACTTATTACTTTAATAAATATATAAATAAGTGCAAAAGGATGAGTAGAAAGTCTTCCGAAGAAAATATTTGAGTAACTTTTTAAATTGAAAATTTATACAGGGTGGAAAAAATGGAAACGCTTTCACAATAACTAAATTTTTTTCTAGAGATAGTTTGATCATTTAATATTTCAAAGTATCTCCATAAAGTATCATTTTTGATCAGAATAATTTACTTCAAACCGTTAACTAGTGGATAAATAATATTGTTCAAATTAGTTACTTTGAAATTCAAATGGCCGCTACTCTGAAAATGACAGACCTTTCGAAGTCCAGTTTGCGTCAATTAATTTATATTGAATATACCTTTCATTTGATACCAACATCGATTTAGTCTTACGTTGAAGATTTTCTTTCAACTCCTCGTGGGCCATCCCCATGAAAAGATGAAATATCGCCAATGGCGTCAAACAATTGTTCTTTGTAACCATGACCATATACAAGATTTCACTGTTACAAGTGAAGTCATACAAAAGTTGTAAAAGCGTTTTCATATTTTCCCCCACCCTGTACATTCAGTTTCACTTATTTAATTCATTAAATTTGAACGCGTTTTTATTACTATTTTAAATTAGCTCTGCAACATTATATTTTAATAGACTCTCAAGATATCAACATAAAGGAGTACTAGATTGAAAATACGATAGATATCGTCGCAGCGTGAATTTTAGTGAGTAATTGGGGTTTTCTATAACTGCATTACACCTTCAATATAAATATATATTTATTAAACTTTAAAAGAAATCCTACTAAATCACAAACGATGAAAAATGACTTAGCTCAAGAGACGCCGGGTCTTCTGGTTTGTTTGTGTAATAAACTAAATCAAAACTTCTTTATTTCCGTAATTTTAACAATTGCATAATAATGCCAATAAGAAAGATTAAAATTACAAAATTTGATGATATTATAGCAAAATACAACATTGAAATAAAACCTTACTTTAATCTAAACTCAATTATCTTCCTTCTTTTCTTAATGAACTTAATAAGGGCTTTCTCACCTTGCCTTTAAAACTATTTAATAATGATCTTACTTTAAAAAAATCATACATAGAACGATAGAACGTGACAATATTGTAAAAAGATATTTCTTCAAAAATATATATATTTTGTGTTTTTATATCATTACTTCTAAAAATATAATTATGATGTATGGTATTTTGAAATATAATTAGATACTTACGTACAAAAGTTAAAGTATCTTATATTTAGATGGAAGGGAGCGTTAAAATTGTATTGTATATGAAAAAGAACTTAAAAGACTATCTTATGGGCATATTAGAAAGTATTTATTACATTAGACACTGATTTAGTCTAAATAATAAAAAAATTGGGTGTGCGTCGGACCACACGGTGGAAGTTATACTTCTTTGGCCATTCTCATACACCCACTCACGCACACAAACAGACAGGATATATAAATGAAATATAAGACATTTTTCAATATTATTCAATATATTTATCTTCAATATATTATACGTGACTTCATTATTATATTATACACCTATATTATCATTATCAGTAATTTCTTCGATTAAATTTCTTCGATTAACAATCGATTAATCGATAGTTCTTAAAAATTTGTTCTTACTTTTCAGCGTGACGCGGTTTCTCGACCAACATCCCATCTCAAAGTGTCTAACGGGCGCAAAGAAGTATAACTTCAATAGACGAAACAATAGCCATAAACGTAATACGTTTTTTGTTAACGTAACTCACACTTATTTTTTTACTAATTTTAACGATTGAAGTTTCAAGTATTTGGAACCTATTCAATTGTTGTGTATAAACGTCTTCATTTAACGATATTATTCGTTATACAAGGCAAGATAAACCCTCAAAGTATGTTTTTTTTGGTCATAAGAATAACACGGAAAGAGATTTAAATGCATTGAAAACGGGAACAGCTGTTCAAATGTAAATAACTATGTTTATAAAATGTTAACAGCTGTTAGGATGTAAATAATGATGTTTATAATATTCAGAAGGCTAACGTTCTTAACCTCTCTTTCGGAAGCTTGCGTTTTTCTTCAGATTACGCCTTGCGGGGTTTAAATTTTTTTCGCACGTCAAAATATCGATATGATTCATTCACCACTTCCAATTCACGACATCGAAAGATATCCGATTCGTTGGTATACTTCGATTGTCTCGTCATCGATCAAGAAGTGGTTAGTAACAAATACTAACTCATTAGGTTATGCTGAAATGTCATAAACATTGGGCTAAGTTTGATTGTAATCAATGATATTTTGTTTGATATAACAAAATATGATATGGCTTTGTTATTAATCTTAATATTTTAGAAACTGTGAAATGTCCGTTATGGATGGAATAACAAAGATTATATATAATTGTATCAATGGATTGGCGATTAAAAACGTTGATATATTATATATTTATAGATAGTATATAAAATTACAAAATAATAATGTGGCGATTGCGTTGCCAAGGTACATTTAGTATTTAAGTAATATTTGAATATAAAATAAGATTTATTCATTACCAATACTTAGCAAACAGTTATAAACAAATAAAACAATTAAGTTTTAAGAAGGTACTGTAAGTCATTGTGATAGTGTTTTAAAAAAGATCTCTGCCGTTATTGCAACGATTAAATATAATCACGAACCTTTAATAACGTGCTGTTGCTGTGAATGTGCTCTAAATGCATTATTTGATGATATAAAAGTGGTTATCAGTCAGCCATTGTAACACTGTGGTGAACAAATACGCTGTTATATAAACAGTTGCATTATTTATTACAAATGGGTCATTATCAAAAGTAATAGAAACAGATGAAAAAAAATGGCACCAGTTGACACGCACAAACTTTATCCCTTTCTCTTTGTTATGTCAGATTGTTTAAAAAATGTACAATAAAAACTTTTGTCAATTAATTACACTTCTAAGGAATGTACAGATGAAAAACTTATTTTATTTCAATAAGAGTATGGAAAATAATATTAAAAAACAGTTAAATTAATCATATAGCCAAATTTTATGTAAACAACCTTCAACAACTTGTTTGCATAAAGGAGATTGTTGGCGATAGGTTCTACGCTCGGTCCTCCCGATGCGGCCACTGCTCGTGGACTCGACTACAGAAGTCTGCGGTGTCATGTTGGGTGGTAGTTAGGATCTAGATGCTGTGTACAAGAGTGGGATGAATATTAGACTTGTTAATTAGCTGAAAATCAGACCAAAACTACGTGGATCGGATTCCTTGTAAAACTGTAGGTCCCTTCATTTGTCTGGGTATTGGGCGATTACGAAATGGTCCTTTTTTGAACATAAGTCGAACTAATTAGTAACCAGACTACACAGGTCACCTATACTCATCCTACATTCTAATAGTCGTTAATATTCGCCTTAAAATACGCTAACATTTTGTCGGTGTTTCATAAGTGAGAATTGACAATCTCGAACAATTTGTAGAAAGTGTTCAAACCTACAGTGACTATGCTAGGCTAGTAGTGTTGCTCTCAACAAGTGGCTAACTTGCTAGCCTAACGCCGAGTTTCTCGGGTTCAAATCCCTGAAGGTCCAACTAAGTTTAGACTGTGATGGGTTTGGTCCTTTGTCTCATAACAACGTTGGAATAAAAAAAAAATATCCATTGGTATTGTTAGACGAAAACAAAAATTAAACTAACCAAACTTATTCTTAAAAACGTAAATTAATAACGTAAGTAAACACAATAAGGGGGCAAAGTGCAGGTGCCATCATGCAGCTGCACATGTGCCGAGCCAGTACGTCCAAGTAGCACATCATCCAGGCCTTCCTCTTCTCAATCTGGAGCTTTCGTGCGCGTGCCCCTGGACACTCCCTGACCAAACTCTTCTCTTCTTTCAATCAATTCATCTGGTCAGGCTAAGCAGAACTGGCAGGCTTCTTTTTCTCTCTCTAGAAAGAATTTCATTTCATTTCCTCTACTCTCTTCCTATCGAGACAACTGTTCTCAGAGCTCTATTCACTGAACTTTTCTATTCTTTGTTTCACTTTCACTTCAGGCTAACCCTAAAGTGTCAAGCGACCCGTGCTGATGGGGTGAATGGTACCGGCCTAATGGTACATCAAACGGAGCCCTGGGATACTGGGCGACCTCCCAGAGTATATAGCCTTACCCGCTATGAGGCTCTGGCGGGCTCGACTGTTTATTTCCTCTATACTCGTGGGAATTCTATGAGTAAGAATTCAAACTTTCGTTTCAGGCGGGAAAACACCGCAACTGAGATGGCTGAACGTGCGGAGCAACACCTCCTAGACGATCAACCATATAGAGAACATCGCAGGTCGGGAGAATTTCGACAGCGAGAAGGAGAGAGAAACCGAGGTCGAGGTAGGGGGAGCAGAGCGGAGAAACCCTCCGTCACTCACCCTCCTCGAAGAGAGGATCCACCCAAAGGGGTGGAGAAGGCCGACAGAAAGGCCAGAAAGAGAGTAAGGAAGCAGATCACACTTCCACCAAATGGGCAGCCAGGCGGATGGGATGACCCACTGAGAAGAGGCCTCAGTGGGGCTGGTGTGCGCTGGTACTTGCGATATCTGGAAGAGGGAATTCCCCCAGAAGAGGCAAAGAAAAGAGCAGTGGAGCGGAAGATCCCCCAGGAGAACACTCCTCGGGACAGTGCTACGAAGAAGAGAGGAGCAAATCAGCTCACTCCTCAGAAAGGACCTGAGCTGAAGAAGAGAAAAACTCCTCAAGCAGCCACTAGCACAGCGGGTACTAGGACAAGCACTAGTTACGCTGAAGCAACATCCATGATCAGGGTGGCAATTCTGCCAAGAGCACCGGGGGCCAGTTTGAGTGCAGATGACCTCACAACCCTGGAGGAAGCAATCGTGGAAGAGATGTTGCTGGGCGCTAATTGCTCCCTGCAGTTTTCCGGCATACATTTCAGACCAGGTATGCTGATTGTTGACTGCGTTGACAAGGAGTCAGCAGAATGGTTAGTTGGAAAGGGGCCACAGCTAACCAAGTGGAATGGGATGGAGCTGAAAGCGTGCATGGGAGATGATATCCCTAAGTCACATGTTGTCACCATCTTCTTTCCCAGAAGCAACAAATTGACCGAAGAGCAGCTGTTGAACTTGGTCAAAACACAGAATAAGGGGCTGGATACCCAACTGTGGAAAGTTCTTAACAGCAAGGATGAAGCCACAGGGAAGCTGGCGACTATCTCGATAGACGAGGCGTCGCGAGAAAAGATCCTGGAAGCAGGAAGTCTGATTTTCTTCCGATTCGGGAAACTCCCGGTACATGGATTGAAGAGAAAGACAGAAGGGGGCAATGATGGAGAGGAGGCTTTGACTCCTGCCAGTCTAACAGCTCCAGAGGAGGCTTCGACTCCTGCCAGTCAAACAGCTCCAGCTCCAGCGCCAGTTGAGATGGAGCAGGATACTCCCTCAGAAATTGGTGAGACGGATGCGCCGGACATTTCCAGCCTCAGCCTTCACCAGAAAATAAGGGAAGAAGAAGAGGAGATGTTGTTGGAAGGTGCGGGGGAGATTGTCCTGCCCCAAACCCAACAGCAATAATGACATCCTCCAACAGGGGAGAAGCGCGGGTCAGGTTCGCCCAGGTGAATGCTCATCACGCTCGAGGAGCTTCGGCTGCTTTGACCGGGGTGTTTGCCAGGGCGAGTCTGGGGATTGCGCTTGTCCAGGAACCCTGGGTCTACAGGGGACAAGTCATGGGCCTATCCAGCAAGAGCAACAAGGTAATATATGACACCAGGGGGGGAACTCCCAGGGCCTGTATTGTTATCAGAAATGACATTCGTTTCGTGTGCATTTCAGAATTTTTGTCACGGGATCTGGTCCCCATCAGGACATATCTTAACACTGGTGGGGCAGACCGAGAAGTGGTGGTAGCATCGGGCTACTTTCCCGGTGAGGGAGAAATTCCTCCTTCCGAGGTGAGACGGCTGGTGGAGTACTGCAGGAGGCGTGGTACTCCCTTACTCCTGGGATGCGACGCCAACGCCCACAACGTCGTCTGGGGAAGCACTGGAGACAATGTGAGAGGTGAGCAACTGCTAGAATTTATTTTAGAATCTAACCTGAGTATTTTTAACATGGGGAATGTACCCACGTTTGTTACAAGGGTTAGGCAAGAGGTTTTGGATCTCACGATTGGGAGCCAAAGTATGGCTGATAGGATAGTTAATTGGAGAGTATCCAACGAACCTTCCCTGTCAGATCACCAGATCATTACCTTTGAAGTGAAAGGGGTTAACATTACACCCTCCTTCAGGAGGAATCCTAGAGACACAGATTGGGAGATTTATGAGACCAATCTGGAAAGTAACCTTGCCAGAATGACTAGGGGTCTCTCAAGTCATTATGGGTTAGAAAACAAAGTTGAAGATTTGACGGAGGCAATTATGGAGGCTTATGAATCCAGCTGCCCTGTCAAAGAGCAAAGAAGCAATAGGGAGGTTGTGTGGTGGAGTTCTCATCTGTCAGGTTTGCGGGCATTGGTGCGTAGGCTTTACAGCAAGGCCAAGCACAGCCAGGCGGACTGGCAGAGATACTCCGATGCACGAAGTACCTACAGTCAAGAGATCAGGAGAGCAAAAAGACGGAGCTTCAGGGAATTCTGTGAAAACATAGAGACGATCCCTGCTGCGTCACGGCTCCATAAAGCTATGGCTAGAAGCAAATTCCAGGGGCCTATGGCTCTTAGGAAGCAAGATGGAAGTTACACAGAAGGTGAGGAGCAGAGGGCTCTTCTACTTCTGGAAACACACTTCCCAGGGAGCAGGCAAGTTGAATTGGAGGATTGTACTCCGATCTGCGCAAGTGCTAATAGGGAAGATTGGGAGGAGGCAAGGGAGATAGTTACTCCTCAACGGCTGAGCTGGGCAATTGACTCGTTCCAACCGTATAGGGCACCGGGAGTTGACGGGGTTTTCCCAGTTTTGCTCCAGAAAGGCAAGGAGAGATTGATGCCTCACCTGTTAGAGATTGCTAGATGCAGCATTGCCTTGGGCTGGATACCAAGAACATGGCAGAGAGCAAGAGTCTCATTCATCCCAAAAAGTGGGAGAAGGGATGCGACTTTGCCTAAATCTTTTAGGCCGATTAGTCTCCTCTCGTTTACTTTGAAAACGGTGGAGAAGATGGTGGACAATCACTTAAGGATGAAGGTTCTGGAGAGGGTGCCTTTGCATCCCCGTCAGCATGCGTACAGAGCGGGCAGGTCCACGGAGACCGCTCTGGTTGAGCTGACAGATCTAATTCAGAAATCTTTAGGAGAGAGAGAAATTGCAGCATGTGCCTTCATAGATATTGAAGGGGCTTTTGATAACACCTCACATGAAGCAATAAGGAGAGCCCTGGAGCATAGGGGAGTTGGAAGGGCAACTTCTAGATGGTTGATGAACCTCCTGGCCTCAAGAAGGGCTGAGACTGTGGTCGGGAAGAGCATAATTCAGGTGAATACAACAAGAGGATGTCCACAGGGCGGAGTACTGTCTCCCTTGTTGTGGAGCCTGGTCATAGACGAGCTTCTCAGGATAATCACTGGGAATGGTCTCATATGCTTCGGCTATGCAGACGACATCGTCATAATGGCCCGAGGAAAATTTGAAGAAATTCTCTGTGATTTGATCCAGAGAGGTCTAGAGGCTGTGCAGAGATGGTGCCAGGGAGTAGGGCTTAGGGTTAATCCTGCCAAGACTAATCTGGTACCATTCACCAGGAAAAGGAATCTACCACGTCTGAGAGCGATCAGATTTGATGGAGTAGAGATTGAGTGGAAGGCAGAAGTGAAATATTTAGGAATCACACTAGATAAAAAAACTTCTGTGGAGGAGACATATAGAGGAGACCATGAGTAAAGCAAAGCAAGCACTGATGGTGTGCAGAAGGATTGCGGGAAATTCTTGGGGCTGTCAACCAAGGATACTGCACTGGATGTACACGATGATAGTGAGACCCTCCATCACTTATGGTGCTATTGTATGGTCGGGGAGAACGGGTTTGGACACCGTTAAAAAAGCACTCGGCAGTGTACAGAGGCTCGCATGCATTTGCATTACGGGAGGGATGAGGTCTTGTCCCACAGCAGCTATGGAAATGATTCTCCACCTCGCGCCCTTGCATCTTCACGTTGAGGAGGTGGCGAGGGTGTCTGAGGTGAGAATAAACAGGATCATTACCAGGCAAAATATGAACTTCGGAACTCCTCGGGATTTCTGGGATTTTCCGAGGGACTCTATAGTCAGGAAGTTTGATTTTGAACGATCGTTTCAAAGGGAACTGAGCACAAAAAGGGACTGGAGTGGAGAAAGCATCCGCACAATGTCCAGCAGCCACATTATGTGGTTTACAGATGGTTCTAAGACTGAGGAGGGGACCGGTTCCGGTGTGTTTGGGCCAGGTACCAAACTCTCGGAGGCGATGGGGGAGTTCCCTAGTGTATTTCAGGCGGAAATTCACGCCATTGATACATGCATTAGAATCAATCTGGAAAGGGAATATAGGGGCAAGATGATTGCTATAATGTCGGACAGTCAGGCAGCCATCCAAGCACTGAGTTCTCCTATTATCAGGTCGGGGATGGTTTGGGAGTGCCGGCAGAGACTTAACTTGCTAGGGAGAAGCAACAAGGTGACACTTCAATGGGTGCCGGGACACATTGGTGTTGAAGGGAATGAGAAGGCAGATGAGCTTGCAAGGAAGGGGGCATCGACCCCGCTTGTGGGACCAGAGCCTTTTTGTGGCCTTGGAGATGCCTTCTTCAAGGAAGAAATTAAAAGGACAATGGTGGCCAAAAGAGACAGACTCTGGAGGGCCACAGCAGGGCTGAGACAAGCTAAGAAGCTGCTGGGAGGCAGGAACTTCAACAGATTCAAAGTATGCATAGGCCTAAGCAAAACCAGACTGAAGAGGGTAACAGGCTTCCTTACTGGGCATTGCCTACTGAGGAGGCATGCTAGGAATCTGGGTCTGGTAGAAGATGCATCATGTAGATTCTGTGGAATGGGAGAGGAAGACCCTCTTCATTTACTGGAAGAGTGTGATGCTATAGCGACAAAGAGAGCCAGGCATCTGGGTCGGTACCAGATTAGACTGGAAGAAATACCACATCTAGAGATCATCCAGATCCTCCGATTCCTAGAGGATCTGGGAATTGATGAATTGTGACCGAGCAGTCTCGGGCAGAGCATGGGGGGCAAAATAGATCTTGATAGGTCCAGTTGCTTAAATTTCACCCCAAATCACAATACAATACAATACAATACAAACACAATAACATTTTCTTGACTAAGGCTAAAACGAAATTAAAAGTGCATTTGTTAGGCGGACTATTACGTTCTTGCTTCCACTTAACCTTATAACGTAGGACTGTGATGTCTTTTTATCCAATAAACATTCCGAAATAGTATATTTCATAACAAGAGTGGAAAGTGGGGTTTTGCATGTTCGAGACCATATGTTTGAAGTGCGAGACTTGTCGAGCACTTCGAATGGTCGAGAACATACAAAACACTTTCAATCGAGTTTTGAACGATACTTTTCACTACACTACGGAATAAAAACAGGTGTTGTTGACTGTGGAAAATTTTCGGTTGTAAACAATGTTACTTTCGGTAGTAAACAATAGACAGCTGTTGAAAATATGATGTTTCGCAGGTTGTAAACACATAACGAAAACAGCTGAACTCATAGTAGTGTAGTGAAAAATTATTTTTATTTTCATGCCGCTTTTTATTTATTGTTTATAACGACAGCAAACAACAATGGGCTATTTGTATGAGAATGAAATAAAAAGTCAGACATTAATTTTATTTACATTTTTACCACGCTTATTATTTATATTTCTGATTTTTTCTGTGGTCTAATGAACTATTGATGTAATCATAGTTGGTATAAATTAAGTAACTCTAATTTAGTTCCATAGCCCATGTAATACACGGTGAATCCGTTAAGTAACAACCTTTTTTTACATTTATTTGTAACAACTGTTTTTTTTAAGTTATAAGAAGTTAATTCTAATAAAATACATTTTGCTGCCATAATTCTTATTTTGTCACAATAATGAAGTTTTTTTACCTAATTCTAAAGTTAAATTACTTAAATTTCCATAGTTTTTATGACTATGTTTTATAACAAAATGTTTTTCTAATATGCATTATTTATTTATTTTTTTATTTACCTATTTCAAAACAGGTATTTCCTAATGACAATGAAGCAGATCGAATATTAACTATGAATACATATGAGGGTCTGTTGAAAACATATATTATAGAACACAATCTTGATTATAGTTTAAATATGACGACAAACATGCGTGTTTAACAAAATGTGCCGAACAGATTACTGATGTACAGGAGCTTTGAAGAGGTAACTAAAGAACATGTGTAACAGTAGATAAAAAGCCCAGGAAATAGACTCACTTTCGGGTATCTTCGGGTATCTTCGGGTATGTTCGGCTCTCGGATCCAAGATGGCGACCACGTTCGGGTATCTTCGGGTCACGTGACCACCCCGAGCTCTGATTGATCCATTTTTTTCGATTTTCCAAGATGGCGGCGCCCATTTCCCGCCAAATTTCCTAACCTAACCTAACCTAACCTCACTTTTCCTAACCTCAAATTTCCCTAAAATTACCAAATTTCCCTCAAATTCCCAAATTTCCCTCAAATTCCCAAATTTCCCACACATTTCCCTCACATTACCCAATTTCCCTCACATTACCCAATTTCCCTCACATTACCCACATTTCCCCCCAAATTACACTCACATTTCCCCCCAAATTACCCGATTTCCCTCACATTACCCTCATTTCCCCCGCAAATTCCCTTGTTATACTATATAAAATACACTCTTAACCTAACTTTTTCCATGTTATACTATATAAGATACACTTTTTTTGTCCAATATGGCGTCTTTTCCCTCCCACAACAACTCACACCCCGTGGGAAAATTCCCTCCCTAAAATTCCCTCAGCCAAGATGGTGACCTTAGACTATATAAAATGCACTTTTTTTCCAATATGGCGTCTTTCCCACCCAAAATTACCTCCAAAAATTCCTCATCCAATATGGTGGACTATATACTATAATAAATGTAAAAAGATGACAACCGGATCCAATATGGCGTCTTTCCCACCCAAAATTCCCTCCAAAAAATCCTCATCCAATATGGCGGACTTTACACTATAATAAATGTAAAAAGATGACAACCGGATCCAAGATGGCGGTCTTTCCCTTCGGGTACTTCCGGCGACTGTTGGCTACCTTCGTACGCTCTTAGCCTATGATGCACGCGTCGTCTGCTGGTCGGGCGCGCATGCACCCCTTGTTACTCTACTCATATATACACCATAACAAAATTAATATTTCATACACTATAATAAAATTAATATTTAATATACTCTATGTGCTCGACCCGATCGTAGCGCTCCTAGCGGCAAAACTTAGCGCATCCTTTCGGAAACATGGCGCCTTCGGAAGGGAAGTCCACGTGGGAAAATTCCCTCCCTCAAATTCCCTCGTTATACTATACAAAATGCACTCTTAACCTTTCCCATCTCATACTATATAAAATGCAAAAGATGACGGTCATTTACATATGTACTATATAAAATGCTTTCGTGTACTTCCGGCGACCGTCGGCTACCTTCGTACACGTCATCTGCTGGTCTGGCGCACACCCAAATGCCACGCTCTGATTGGTTACCTCCCTACTTTACAAGTACTTTTCTCACACGTACTGTTAGACTACTTATTTAATTTAATTTTTCTCAAATTTTAACAAATACACAGTTAACATACGCTCTTAGCTTTGGGTACTCATCCACGGCTTCCTACACTGTCACCTACCTATACTTATCTATCGAATCACAGACCATCCTCAAGCCCCTACTTAACACTCTAGGCAACCCACAATACACGTTTTAATTAAAAATCAAGGGGCAGCTATTATTTATATTAATTATTTACTTCTTTTTTTTATTTTTATTTAATACACTGTTACATACGAGGCCAACTGGTGTACGGTGACCGGGCTTTATCGTTGTTATCACATCACTTGACCTCAAAGGTCAACCCGTGGCTGTTATCACATCCGCTTCCATTACCACAAGCATTGTTTTACATCCCGTATGAACGAGCGTAGTCTTTGTTACTAACTAAGGCTGCTGGACCCTTTGATATATGATCTATTAACAACACAGTAGTCAGGGAAACTATGACATGGAACCCAAACCCCTTAAAATTTAGTTAAAATGTCCATAAATAGGGTTATTTGTGTACAAAATATGTTATAATTCCCTAAAATTATTAAAATTCAGTGTCATATCAATGATATTTGTCCTAAACATTAAAAAACCCTTTAAAATACTCTTATAGAACCTTTAAAAACTTAGTTTGACCTCAAAACAACGTACAAAACTGATGTAACACTTGTAAATTAATTGTTTAACCTACATAGCTATTTAGTTGACTCCAAACAGTTGGCAAAGTGTAAGTAGCCAATAGGAATAAATTCTCTATAATGTTCACATTTTAAGCTTGATTTTAACAAAACCTGATGCTATTGATTCTTTGCACATTAAACAAATAAACGAATAGTTAGTTGAAATGTGTCTATTGTAGAAACTTTGGTATTAACAGTAAGAAAGTTTGGTTTCTTTTGACTATAATATACTCGATCAGAAAATGTATATACACCACTCCCAAAGACCGAAACACATGGAGAACCTAGAACACACAACATTCTTGATAGATCACCTTCCTATTCATCACATAAGACCCTTGATTATCCATCACCTATCCCTAAGACATCTGACTAACCAACTACCCACCCAATATTCTAGACTAAACACACTCTACATACAAGACCTTTGATTGACCACCTACCTACCCAACACACACAGTACCCTCGATAGGCCACACACCTTCCCAACACATAACACATCCGACTGACCATCTACCCACCTAATATACTAGACTAACCACACTCTACACATAGTCCTCTTGACAGACCACGCACCCCTCTCGACACATAATACATTTGACCACCTACCCACCTAATATACTAGACTAACCACACTCTACATACAAGACTTTTGATCAACCATCTACCCACTCAACACACACAGACCCTCGATAGGCCACCCACCTCCCCAACACATAAGACATCTGACTGACCATCTACCCACCTAATATACTAGACTAACCACACCTTACATACAAGACCTTTGATTGACCACCTACCTACCCAACACACACAGTACCCTCGATAGGCCACACACCTTCCCAACACATAACACATCTGACTGACCATCTACCCACCTAATATACTAGACTAACCACACCTTACATACAAGACCTTTGATTGACCACCTACCTACCCAACACACACAGTACCCTCGATAGGCCACACACCTTCCCAACACATAACACATCCGACTGACCATCTACCCACCTAATATACTAGACTAACCACACCTTAAATACAAGACCTTTGATTGACCACCTACCTACCCAACACACACAGTACCCTCGATAGGCCACCCACCTTCCCAACACATAAGACATCTGACTGACCACCTACCTACTTAATATACTAGACTAACCACACTCTACATACAAGACTTTTGATTGACCACTCACCTACTAAACACACAGACGTTTGATTAAACACCCACATACTCAACACAGAGTCATGTTGATAGACCAACCCACCTTCCCCAAACATAAAACCTTTGATAGACCAACCACACACTCTACAGACATAACTTAAAATACCATCACACTACCAAAAAGGCAGTCTCTTTATAGACCCCCATCTACTCAATACATGAGACACTTGGTTAACCACTCGCCTACCCAACACATAGTCCTCTTGATAGACCACTCACCCCTCCCGACACATAATACATTTGACAGACCACTTACTTAACATACAAGACTGACCATACACTCTACATCGAAGACGTTTGATTATCCACTCACCTACTCAATACACACAAAACACTTGTTTGATCACAACAATTTAACAAACACAACTGACGATTGACACTCCACATTCCCAAAGCATCATACTACAATGAAAATAGTCCTATTGACATACCCCTACCTACCAAACATACGTACCACACAACATAAAATCATGACAACAGTCCACCCACCTACTCAACACACAACACCTCTGATAGATAATCCACCTAAACATTACATAAAACCTTACAGTGACACCCAAAATTCATGGATAACCTACCTACCAAACATACGAATTGACCACATTACCAAAGCATATGAAGGACCACCTACCAAACATACGTACCACACACCATAAAATCATGACTTAACAGTCCACCCAACTACTCAACACACAACACCTCTGATAGATAATCCACCTAAACATTACATAAAACCTTACATTGACACCCAAAATTCATGGATAACCTACCTACCAAACATACGAATTGACCACATTACCAAAGCATATGAAGGACCACCTACCAAACATACGTACCACACACCATAAAATCATGACTTAACAGTCCACCCACCTACTCAACACACAACACCTCTGATAGATAATCTACCTAAACATTACATAAAACCTTACATTGACACCCAAAATTCATGGATAACCTACCTACCAAACATACGAATTGACCACATTACCAAAGCATATGAAGGACCACCTACCAAACATACGTACCACACACCATAAAATCATGACTTAACAGTCCACCCACCTACTCAACACACAACACCTCTGTTAGATAATCCACCTAAACATTACATAAAACCTTACATTGACACCCAAAATTCATGGATAACCTACCTACCAAACATACGAATTGACCACATTACCAAAGCATATGAAGGACCACCTACCAAACATACGTACCACACACCATAAAATCATGACTTAACAGTCCACCCACCTACTCAACGCACAACACCTCTGATAGATAATCCTCCTAAACATTACATAAAACCTTACATTGACACCCAACATTCATGGATAACCTACCTACCAAACATACGAATAGACCACATTACCAAAGCATATGAAGGACCAATCACAAACATACGTACCACACACCATAAAATCATGACTTAACAGTCCACCCACCTACTCAACACACAACACCTCTGATAGATAATCCACCTAACCACTACATAAAACCTATGATTGACACTCAACATTCATGGATGACCACCTACCATACATACGTACACCATAAAACCACGACTTAACAGTCCACACACCTACTCAAAACACAACACCTTTGATAGATAATCCACCTAAACATTACATAAAACCTTACATTGACACCCAACATTCATGGATGACCTACCTACCATACATACGTACACCATAAAACCATGACTTAACAGTCCACACACCTACTCAAAACACAACACCTCTGATAGATAATCCACCTAACCACTACATAAAACCTATGATTGACACTCAACATTCATGGATGACCACCTACCATACATACGTACACCATAAAACCATGACTTACAGTCCACACGCCTACTCAAAACACAACACCTCTGATAGATAATCCACCTAACCACTACATAAAACCTATGATTGACACTCAACATTCATGGATGACCACCAACCATACATACGTACACCATAAAACCATGACTTAACAGTCCACCCGCCACCTCAACACACAACACCTCTGATAGATAATCCACCTAACCACTACTTAAAACCTTTGATTGACACTCAACATTCATGGATGACCACCAACCATACATACGTACACCATAAAACCATGACTTAACAGTCCACACGCCTACTCAAAACACAACACCTCTGATAGATAATCCACCTAACCACTACATAAAACCTTTGATTGATACTCAACATTCATGGATGACCTACCTACCAAACATACGAATTGACCACATTACCAAAGCATATGAAGGACCACCTACCATACATACGTACCACACACCATAAAACCATGACTTAACAGTCCACTCAAACATACTCAAAACACAACACCTCTGATAGATAATCCACCTAACCACTACTTAAAACCTTTGATTGACACTCAACATTCATGGATGACCTACCTACCAAACATACGAATTGACCACATTCTCAAAGCATAAGAAGGACCACCTACCACACATACATACCACACACCATAAAATCATAACTTAACAGTCCACCCGCCTACTCAAAACACAACACCTCTGATAGATAATCCACCTAAACATTACATAAAACCTTACATTGACACCCAACATTCATGGATGACCTACCTACCAAACATACGAATTGACTACATTACCAAAGCATATGAAGGACCACCTACCATACATACGTACCACACACCATAAAATCATGACTTAACAGTCCACCCGCCTACCTCTGCACACACAATTCCTTATGACACACCCTAAACATACCACTCATCCTACAGACAAAACTCCTAGAGAACTACCCATCCACCATAAAAACAGTATTGCTTCATTTAATCATGTTTTAAAATAACATTATTACACTGTAAGATAGGTTTAATACAGCTAAAGACCTAAAGTGTTACCTAAAATTCTGTTTTATATGAGAGCCGTTGGTGGAAAACATCCAAACTAAACATAGAAAATAGGAATCAGCTAGTAGTTTCATAGAAATTCTGCTATACAACTAAAAAAATATGAGAAAAAATTAGGTTTAAAAACAATGAACACAGAAAAAATTAGGTTTAAAAACAATGAACACAGAAAAAATTAGGTTTAAAAACAATGAACACAGAAAAAATTAGGTTTAAAAACAATGAGAACAGAAAAAATTAGATTAAAAAAATGAACATAGAAAAAGTTAGGTTAAAAAAATGAACACAGAAAAAGTTAGGTTAAAAAAAGAACACAGAAAAAGTTAGGTTAAAAAAAATAAACATAGAAAAAGTTAGGTTAGCAAACATCAGAAAAGTAAGTCTAGCAAACAACCGAAAGGTTGATTGCTATCCTTACTTTTCCGAAAAGTTGTTAAAATTAACAAAAGTCAAAAAATGTCCCATTTTATGACTTTTGTTAATTTTAACTGAACTTTTCTGATGTTTGCTAACCTAACTTTTTCTATGTTTATTTTTTTTAACCTAACTTTTTCTGTGTTCTTTTTTTAACCTAACTTTTTCTGTGTTCATTTTTTTAACCTAACTTTTTCTATGTTCATTTTTTTAATCTAATTTTTTCTGTTCTCATTGTTTTTAAACCTAATTTTTTCTGTGTTCATTGTTTTTAAACCTAATTTTTTCTGTGTTCATTGTTTTTAAACCTAATTTTTTCTGTGTTCATTGTTTTTAAACCTAATTTTTTCTCATATTTTTTTAGTTGTATAGCAGAATTTCTATGAAACTACTAGCTGATTCCTATTTTCTATGTTTAGTTTGGATGTTTTCCACCAACGGCTCTCATATAAAACAGAATTTTAGGTAACACTTTAGGTCTTTAGCTGTATTAAACCTATCTTACAGTGTAATAATGTTATTTTAAAACATGATTAAATGAAGCAATACTGTTTTTATGGTGGATGGGTAGTTCTCTAGGAGTTTTGTCTGTAGGATGAGTGGTATGTTTAGGGTGTGTCATAAGGAATTGTGTGTGCAGAGGTAGGCGGGTGGACTGTTAAGTCATGATTTTATGGTGTGTGGTACGTATGTATGGTAGGTGGTCCTTCATATGCTTTGGTAATGTAGTCAATTCGTATGTTTGGTAGGTAGGTCATCCATGAATGTTGGGTGTCAATGTAAGGTTTTATGTAATGTTTAGGTGGATTATCTATCAGAGGTGTTGTGTTTTGAGTAGGCGGGTGGACTGTTAAGTTATGATTTTATGGTGTGTGGTATGTATGTGTGGTAGGTGGTCCTTCTTATGCTTTGAGAATGTGGTCAATTCGTATGTTTGGTAGGTAGGTCATCCATGAATGTTGAGTGTCAATCAAAGGTTTTAAGTAGTGGTTAGGTGGATTATCTATCAGAGGTGTTGTGTTTTGAGTATGTTTGAGTGGACTGTTAAGTCATGGTTTTATGGTGTGTGGTACGTATGTATGGTAGGTGGTCCTTCATATGCTTTGGTAATGTGGTCAATTCGTATGTTTGGTAGGTAGGTCATCCATGAATGTTGAGTATCAATCAAAGGTTTTATGTAGTGGTTAGGTGGATTATCTATCAGAGGTGTTGTGTTTTGAGTAGGCGTGTGGACTGTTAAGTCATGGTTTTATGGTGTACGTATGTATGGTTGGTGGTCATCCATGAATGTTGAGTGTCAATCAAAGGTTTTAAGTAGTGGTTAGGTGGATTATCTATCAGAGGTGTTGTGTGTTGAGGTGGCGGGTGGACTGTTAAGTCATGGTTTTATGGTGTACGTATGTATGGTTGGTGGTCATCCATGAATGTTGAGTGTCAATCATAGGTTTTATGTAGTGGTTAGGTGGATTATCTATCAGAGGTGTTGTGTTTTGAGTAGGCGTGTGGACTGTAAGTCATGGTTTTATGGTGTACGTATGTATGGTAGGTGGTCATCCATGAATGTTGAGTGTCAATCATAGGTTTTATGTAGTGGTTAGGTGGATTATCTATCAGAGGTGTTGTGTTTTGAGTAGGTGTGTGGACTGTTAAGTCATGGTTTTATGGTGTACGTATGTATGGTAGGTAGGTCATCCATGAATGTTGGGTGTCAATGTAAGGTTTTATGTAATGTTTAGGTGGATTATCTATCAAAGGTGTTGTGTTTTGAGTAGGTGTGTGGACTGTTAAGTCGTGGTTTTATGGTGTACGTATGTATGGTAGGTGGTCATCCATGAATGTTGAGTGTCAATCATAGGTTTTATGTAGTGGTTAGGTGGATTATCTATCAGAGGTGTTGTGTGTTGAGTAGGTGGGTGGACTGTTAAGTCATGATTTTATGGTGTGTGGTACGTATGTTTGTGATTGGTCCTTCATATGCTTTGGTAATGTGGTCTATTCGTATGTTTGGTAGGTAGGTTATCCATGAATGTTGGGTGTCAATGTAAGGTTTTATGTAATGTTTAGGAGGATTATCTATCAGAGGTGTTGTGCGTTGAGTAGGTGGGTGGACTGTTAAGTCATGATTTTATGGTGTGTGGTACGTATGTTTGGTAGGTGGTCCTTCATATGCTTTGGTAATGTGGTCAATTCGTATGTTTGGTAGGTAGGTTATCCATGAATTTTGGGTGTCAATGTAAGGTTTTATGTAATGTTTAGGTGGATTATCTAACAGAGGTGTTGTGTGTTGAGTAGGTGGGTGGACTGTTAAGTCATGATTTTATGGTGTGTGGTACGTATGTTTGGTAGGTGGTCCTTCATATGCTTTGGTAATGTGGTCAATTCGTATGTTTGGTAGGTAGGTTATCCATGAATTTTGGGTGTCAATGTAAGGTTTTATGTAATGTTTAGGTAGATTATCTATCAGAGGTGTTGTGTGTTGAGTAGGTGGGTGGACTGTTAAGTCATGATTTTATGGTGTGTGGTACGTATGTTTGGTAGGTGGTCCTTCATATGCTTTGGTAATGTGGTCAATTCGTATGTTTGGTAGGTAGGTTATCCATGAATTTTGGGTGTCAATGTAAGGTTTTATGTAATGTTTAGGTGGATTATCTATCAGAGGTGTTGTGTGTTGAGTAGTTGGGTGGACTGTTAAGTCATGATTTTATGGTGTGTGGTACGTATGTTTGGTAGGTGGTCCTTCATATGCTTTGGTAATGTGGTCAATTCGTATGTTTGGTAGGTAGGTTATCCATGAATTTTGGGTGTCACTGTAAGGTTTTATGTAATGTTTAGGTGGATTATCTATCAGAGGTGTTGTGTGTTGAGTAGGTGGGTGGACTGTTGTCATGATTTTATGTTGTGTGGTACGTATGTTTGGTAGGTAGGGGTATGTCAATAGGACTATTTTCATTGTAGTATGATGCTTTGGGAATGTGGAGTGTCAATCGTCAGTTGTGTTTGTTAAATTGTTGTGATCAAACAAGTGTTTTGTGTGTATTGAGTAGGTGAGTGGATAATCAAACGTCTTCGATGTAGAGTGTATGGTCAGTCTTGTATGTTAAGTAAGTGGTCTGTCAAATGTATTATGTGTCGGGAGGGGTGAGTGGTCTATCAAGAGGACTATGTGTTGGGTAGGCGAGTGGTTAACCAAGTGTCTCATGTATTGAGTAGATGGGGGTCTATAAAGAGACTGCCTTTTTGGTAGTGTGATGGTATTTTAAGTTATGTCTGTAGAGTGTGTGGTTGGTCTATCAAAGGTTTTATGTTTGGGGAAGGTGGGTTGGTCTATCAACATGACTCTGTGTTGAGTATGTGGGTGTTTAATCAAACGTCTGTGTGTTTAGTAGGTGAGTGGTCAATCAAAAGTCTTGTATGTAGAGTGTGGTTAGTCTAGTATATTAAGTAGGTAGGTGGTCAGTCAGATGTCTTATGTGTTGGGAAGGTGGGTGGCCTATCGAGGGTACTGTGTGTGTTGGGTAGGTAGGTGGTCAATCAAAGGTCTTGTATTTAAGGTGTGGTTAGTCTAGTATATTAGGTGGGTAGATGGTCAGTCGGATGTGTTATGTGTTGGGAAGGTGTGTGGCCTATCGAGGGTACTGTGTGTGTTGGGTAGGTAGGTGGTCAATCAAAGGTCTTGTATGTAAGGTGTGGTTAGTCTAGTATATTAGGTGGGTAGATGGTCAGTCAGATGTGTTATGTGTTGGGAAGGTGTGTGGCCTATCGAGGGTACTGTGTGTGTTGGGTAGGTAGGTGGTCAATCAAAGGTCTTGTATGTAAGGTGTGGTTAGTCTAGTATATTAGGTGGGTAGATGGTCAGTCAGATGTCTTATGTGTTGGGGAGGTGGGTGGCCTATCGAGGGTCTGTGTGTGTTGAGTGGGTAGATGGTTGATCAAAAGTCTTGTATGTAGAGTGTGGTTAGTCTAGTATATTAGGTGGGTAGGTGGTCAAATGTATTATGTGTCGAGAGGGGTGCGTGGTCTGTCAAGAGGACTATGTGTAGAGTGTGGTTAGTCTAGTATATTAGGTGGGTAGATGGTCAGTCGGATGTGTTATGTGTTGGGAAGGTGTGTGGCCTATCGAGGGTACTGTGTGTGTTGGGTAGGTAGGTGGTCAATCAAAGGTCTTGTATGTAGAGTGTGTTTAGTCTAGAATATTGGGTGGGTAGTTGGTTAGTCAGATGTCTTAGGGATAGGTGATGGATAATCAAGGGTCTTATGTGATGAATAGGAAGGTGATCTATCAAGAATGTTGTGTGTTCTAGGTTCTCCATGTGTTTCGGTCTTTGGGAGTGGTGTATATACATTTTCTGATCGAGTATATTATAGTCAAAAGAAACCAAACTTTCTTACTGTTAATACCAAAGTTTCTACAATAGACACATTTCAACTAACTATTCGTTTATTTGTTTAATGTGCAAAGAATCAATAGCATCAGGTTTTGTTAAAATCAAGCTTAAAATGTGAACATTATAGAGAATTTATTCCTATTGGCTACTTACACTTTGCCAACTGTTTGGAGTCAACTAAATAGCTATGTAGGTTAAACAATTAATTTACAAGTGTTACATCAGTTTTGTACGTTGTTTTGAGGTCAAACTAAGTTTTTAAAGGTTCTATAAGAGTATTTTAAAGGGTTTTTTAATGTTTAGGACAAATATCATTGATATGACACTGAATTTTAATAATTTTAGGGAATTATAACATATTTTGTACACAAATAACCCTATTTATGGACATTTTAACTAAATTTTAAGGGGTTTGGGTTCCATGTCATAGTTTCCCTGACTACTGTGTTGTTAATAGATCATATATCAAAGGGTCCAGCAGCCTTAGTTAGTAACAAAGACTACGCTCGTTCATACGGGATGTAAAACAATGCTTGTGGTAATGGAAGCGGATGTGATAACAGCCACGGGTTGACCTTTGAGGTCAAGTGATGTGATAACAGCGATAAAGCCCGGTCACCGTACACCAGTTGGCCTCGTATGTAACAGTGTATTAAATAAAAATAAAAAAAGAAGTAAATAATTAATATAAATAATAGCTGCCCCTTGATTTTTAATTAAAACGTGTATTGTGGGTTGCCTAGAGTGTTAAGTAGGGGCTTGAGGATGGTCTGTGATTCGATAGATAAGTATAGGTAGGTGACAGTGTAGGAAGCCGTGGATGAGTACCCAAAGCTAAGAGCGTATGTTAACTGTGTATTTGTTAAAATTTGAGAAAAATTAAATTAAATAAGTAGTCTAACAGTACGTGTGAGAAAAGTACTTGTAAAGTAGGGAGGTAACCAATCAGAGCGTGGCATTTGGGTGTGCGCCAGACCAGCAGATGACGTGTACGAAGGTAGCCGACGGTCGCCGGAAGTACACGAAAGCATTTTATATAGTACATATGTAAATGACCGTCATCTTTTGCATTTTATATAGTATGAGATGGGAAAGGTTAAGAGTGCATTTTGTATAGTATAACGAGGGAATTTGAGGGAGGGAATTTTCCCACGTGGACTTCCCTTCCGAAGGCGCCATGTTTCCGAAAGGATGCGCTAAGTTTTGCCGCTAGGAGCGCTACGATCGGGTCGAGCACATAGAGTATATTAAATATTAATTTTATTATAGTGTATGAAATATTAATTTTGTTATGGTGTATATATGAGTAGAGTAACAAGGGGTGCATGCGCGCCCGACCAGCAGACGACGCGTGCATCATAGGCTAAGAGCGTACGAAGGTAGCCAACAGTCGCCGGAAGTACCCGAAGGGAAAGACCGCCATCTTGGATCCGGTTGTCATCTTTTTACATTTATTATAGTGTAAAGTCCGCCATATTGGATGAGGATTTTTTGGAGGGAATTTTGGGTGGGAAAGACGCCATATTGGATCCGGTTGTCATCTTTTTACATTTATTATAGTATATAGTCCACCATATTGGATGAGGAATTTTTGGAGGTAATTTTGGGTGGGAAAGACGCCATATTGGAAAAAAAAGTGCATTTTATATAGTCTAAGGTCACCATCTTGGCTGAGGGAATTTTAGGGAGGGAATTTTCCCACGGGGTGTGAGTTGTTGTGGGAGGGAAAAGACGCCATATTGGACAAAAAAAGTGTATCTTATATAGTATAACATGGAAAAAGTTAGGTTAAGAGTGTATTTTATATAGTATAACAAGGGAATTTGCGGGGGAAATGAGGGTAATGTGAGGGAAATCGGGTAATTTGGGGGGAAATGTGAGTGTAATTTGGGGGGAAATGTGGGTAATGTGAGGGAAATTGGGTAATGTGAGGGAAATTGGGTAATGTGAGGGAAATTGGGTAATGTGAGGGAAATGTGTGGGAAATTTGGGAATTTGAGGGAAATTTGGGAATTTGAGGGAAATTTGGTAATTTTAGGGAAATTTGAGGTTAGGAAAAGTGAGGTTAGGTTAGGTTAGGTTAGGAAATTTGGCGGGAAATGGGCGCCGCCATCTTGGAAAATCGAAAAAAATGGATCAATCAGAGCTCGGGGTGGTCACGTGACCCGAAGATACCCGAACGTGGTCGCCATCTTGGATCCGGGAGCCGAACATACCCGAAGATACCCGAAGATACCCGAAAGTGAGTCTATTTCCTGGGCTTTTTATCTACTTGTAACAGCGTGATAAGGGTGATGGTGTAAGTTGTTGTCAGTTATTGTAAATAACTACAATAAATAATACATAAAAAAAGAGTTCAACACTGATAATTCAAACATAAAATTTAAGAACAATGACAACATATATCAACTAAACGCTTAACAAATAAAACAGCGTAAAACAAATAACTCAACAAACATGAAGTAATTTAATAAAAATATAAAATACGTATATAATAGTAAATAATAAATAAAACAAAATACAACAACTAAAACAAATAACTCAACAAACATGAAGTAACTTAATAAAAATATAAAATAAATATATAATAGTAAATAATAAATAAAACAAATTACAACAAGTAAAACAAATAACTCAACAAATATGAAGTAATTTAATAAAAATATAAAATAAATATATAATAGTAAATAATAAATAAAACAAAATACAAAAAGTAAAACTTTTAAAATTACTTGCACCTTAATTTCAAGTCAGTGTTTTTTAAAAGCGTTCAACTGATCAACAAATACATGAGTGTCACTAATGCCTGAACGTGTGCAATATATCATGATATATTAACTGAAGGTACTTATCTTATCGTGGAGCACTACATCAACCCATGTGAGGGCTAGAGTTTAACTACCGACCGAACCCACCCTCCCTCCCCCCTTTATTGATCACCGGCTTTTACTCATAATTTACTACTCACTTTTCTGACAGATGGACTCATAAAATTGGGATAAAAACAATCATTAAATATGTTCATACAATTCAGTATTGAGATGCCGACAAAAAAAGTGCTTATTTTTTGAGCAAATACGAATGATTACTTGAATTTAGTATGAGTGTGGGTGACCTGTGTGGTCCTGTTACTAACTGAGTTCCACTTAACTCAGAAAGGACCATTTTTAAATAGACAGAACAACTGAGGGAGCTTTACGTGGAATCCGAACCACGTAATATTAGTCTGGCTTTCAGCTAACCACAATCCTGATACTCAGTTCTCCTCCCTACACAACATTGGCACTCCAGACTTCTACATTAGCGTTGCTTAAGCATAAATTACCTTTATATGTGTAAATAAATGCAGTGACTTTGAATTAAATCAATTTAAAGCGATTTTAAATTTATATAAAACGATTTAGAATCAATGCATTTATTTATGACTTGCGGCCCAGACTTTATTTTTATGAGTTATCGTGTTATTTAACTGTAAAAGAAACTCGTAAATGTCACATTAATATATTTATTTATTAAAGATGGAATGGAATATCTGTAACTATAACAAATGGACATTAAAAGAAATTTATCGTAGCTATAAATTTAATAAGCAGTAAAACGTGATAAACTAATTAATTTTACGATCTCTAGAAGCCAAGGAAATGATTCAGGAAATTGATAAGAACTTTTTTCTTTAAAAGTTAAAATTCTAAAATGCATCAACTTATAAAAAACATTCCTGTCAACTACTTATTAAAATATAAATGTGACACTTTAACGGTTTTTGAGTAATAAAAGTGAAAAGTAGGTGCACAGTGAAAAGAAGTTAAAATCCTAGAATTTTTGCGTTCCAACTTATATGTTCTTCCAAAATATGTTGGAGTTGAAGTTGCGTTCCAACTTCCAAAATATGTTAGAATTAATAATAAAATTTAAAATTGCATATGTCATAACGTGAAATTAAAGGGGAAAACAATGGTCTGATTAGATTGTTTATAGGGCTCATAGTTTTTTAGTAAACAACCTTCAAACTACGGTACACATAATTTCTGCGCGGAACACTTTTGTGTGTTGAGTTCAAGACCTCTGACCAATGCTTAACACTGGAAAGGCCATTATTTATCCTCAACATAGATATGGCATCATCAAACCGAGTAGGAAAATATCTCAACAACAACTGCATGTCGTCTGCATTGCCGTGAATTGAGGAAAAAGCTATTTCATTTTGGATATCTGCCGTGTACAAAACATGACGAGCCTTAAACAGCTCCCCTGCGCCACGCCCGAAGCTCTTGGCAGTCTACCAGATAAAACATTATTTACTTTCGTTACCTGAATCCTGCCTTCAAGATATGATTAGAACCACTTCACAAATACATCATCTGCTTTATAAAACTTCATTATCGTCTGGAACATACTATGGTTAACCAAATGAAATGCCATAAAAGCTAATATAAAGTTGGGGACGTTTATTAAACAACGTTTACTATGTAAACTGATAAAGATTGACATAAGTGATAACTGCAACTGAGGCGTTCTCTGTTACCATAAGGAAGCGACCTCTGTTTCTTTTGTTCTCTTTGTATTTACTGGTGTATACTTCAGTCCTCCATGGAGGGAGTACACGTAGAATTGCGAGGTCTGAGTTCAACGAATAGCTCAATTAGAGACTACGTGAACATTGTAATTGTAGTAAACCAATCATATGTGGAGCATTTCCTCAGCCATTTGAATCCCGCCAAGGTCTGTCATGCAAGTGTTATAGTACTTATCAGCAAAACAAAGGAAATAGTGTTCGATTCCAAGGTTGGCAACCGTGTGACATAATGAAGGGAGTCACACGTGTCATATAAGTAGGTTGTTGCAGACCTGTTTTCACCTCAACATTGGACTCGATTTTCCTCAATTACACGACATTTACTAATGATTGAGAGTTTTTTTTGTCGTTGTAATTATTTTAACTCTATTAATACATAGTCGTGGATAGCATATAGCAACGTTTAAGTCGTTCCCTTACGTCATTTAGATACGTGGACGGTTTTAAACAAAAATATGAAATATTGTATGTATATTCATTTATAAAAACACTTTTAAACACGTCGGCACTTGTGGCGCAGTGCAGTAACCCAGTTACTTGGGGGACAACGTATTGAGTAGATTGTAGACGTTGGTTGCTCAGGTTGCCTAAACACGTCATCGCTAAAAGGTAGCAATCGATGTGGACACTATTAGAGAAATGTGGGGTGTCTGAGTTGGGTGGTGGTTAGGGTCCGGGTCTTGTGTAGCAGGCTTGTCAATCAGATGAAAATCAGACCAATACTACGTAGTTCAGATTCCACGTAAACTGTAGGTCTCTTAATTTATCTGGCTATTGGACTAATATAAAGCTCTCTCTAAGGAACAGTCAACTTTATTTAGTAACAATGACTACACTTGTCCGTATACACTCATCACACTCATTCGCCCCTCATATTCGCTCATGTCTCTACGATCGGCGTCTTAATAATTAATACTGAAACGTGATTTCCATCAAATAAGTATAAAACATTTCATAACATTGTCGTCACATTATCGATGACGTGGTTTGCTATCATTGGCCTTGTATTTAATTTAGTATTTCTTGGTGACCAATACCATTGATTGCATGACTTAATATATGTATCATGCAATACAAATATTTGTGGCAGTAATTTTGTTAGTGAGGTCTGCTTCTACAGTTGGTTTAAACTGCATACATTTACATGGGACTACACTAGCTCTCCTCTACTGGGCCTCATAACTGATAATTAGAGACACAAATCTTAATATTAAATGACCAATCTGTCTGTGTGTTTATAGAATGACTAATGTTACATAACAACCACATTTTTTATTTTGCCTCTGGAATTGGTAGTTAATACCTAATAATATGTTTACGTAACTTTAACGTCGCAATTCTTTATTGTGGTAATGGATGACTGTAGTTTCAGCATTCACGAAGCCATCATAGAATATAGTCTTCTCAACTTAAACACATATATTACTTAATAGCACATAAAGCATTTAAAATAAAATCTTTATTTTTAACCTTTGGATCCAATTTTTAACTTTGATTTTTTTAAATTGCTTTATGTGTTATTAAGTAATAAATGTGTTTAAGTGTTGAGAAGACTATATTCTATATAATGGAATAAACATACGTTCTGTTAATGACGTCTTCGTGAAAGCTGAAACTATAGTCATCCATTACCACAATAAGGAATTGTGACGTTAAAGGTACGTGAACATGTTATTATTGTATTTACTATCACAGTTTAGTTTCTGTTGGAGTATTTCTCAAAATAATAAAAGTTATAAAATAATTCTATTTTATAACTAATATTATTGTGTGTCAGGGAAACTGTCTTTCAACAGAATAAGAACACGTACAGCAAACAATATTATGGATAAGAGGTCTAAGTTCTAAAACAAGTAAGAGTGTGTTTTAATAAAATTAAAACTCTGAGAATTGTCTTTAGGATAGAACGCCTTCAATGGACTAGCAGGCAAAAAGAAATCTGTATCTGTTTTGCAGGCCAGCCCCTTCATACATAACAACCCCAATAGTGTATCTACTAGCGTGGAATATAAGTACTGTTTGTAAGTGAGTACCTACCAACAGAAAAGATGAATGTATAAGAAAAAAGTATCAAGTGGTAAAGGAAATTTAGACGACGAATGGCGAAGAAATGCAAATAAAAACATTAATATGTATTTTATCATACGTATTTTATGATTGTACGTATCATACCATTGTACGTGTATGGGTGGGCGGGTGGGTTACTACCATTGTACGTGTATGGGTAGGCGGGTGGGTTCTACCATTGTACGTGTATGGGTAGGCGGGAGGGTTCTACCATTGTACGTGTATGGGTAGGCGGGTGGGTTCTACCATTGTACGTGTATGGGTAGGCGGGAGGGTTCTACCATTGTACGTGTATGGGTAGGCGGGTGGGTTACTACCATTGTACGTGTATGGGTGGGCGGGTGGGTTACTACCATTGTACGTGTATGGGTGGGCGGGTGGGTTACTACCATTGTACGTGTTTGGTTAGTGTTTGATGTTTTAGTTATACAAAAAATGTTTGTATAAAAGAAAACCTGTACGAACAAAAAGGGAGAACAGTTAAATAACAAAAGAACCCATAAACATAAGTTCGAGTGACACTTTAAATATGTTATTTATCATTGCTTGTCTCTGAACAATGGGGTCAAGAGGCATTTTCCCAAGATTCATATATAATATTTCAAGAAATAGGTTATTTATGACTTTGTTACGTTCTGTTTAAAGTTCCATTCCATAAGTATACGGTTTTATCGGACTCTGACCAACCATGTATTATATGGTGGTAGCTTTAAGGGTCTTCGATCAATAACTACTTTGGAAAATTCTTTGAGTAAAAATATTAGTAGTAATATAAGTAATACATTTATTGAAGAACAAATTTAAATAAAATTCTTTATTGATATATGCCTACATAAAGTGGCTGATTTAACCTTCCTAGGTACATAACTCAATAAGAAAGAAACTATTTGATATATTTTACTAAGAAATTTGAGAATATAGTGGACAAAATGTACTAACCAAACTAGTGTAAGGTAAAACGTGAGGAAGTGTTGTTTGAATGCCATTTGTACAAATTTGGAGTTGAAATTTGCAGTTATCTTTGGCTGTAATATTACAACTACTAATATATAAAAACTTCATTGCTAGAGTTTACTATAGTTAAGGTAGTTATGTAGTTTTGTACCATTTGTGGAATGCGGCAGGCGAGGACAGTGAGGTAGAGTGGGGGGAGGGAAACTCGTTGAAAGTTTAAACAATTTTATCCTGTTACAAGGGTACGATTTTGTTTGGTATTATTACTGATTTTATTATTTACAGTACAGCACATGTGTACTATCTGCGTGTAGTAAAATCGGAGATCAAGCATGTACAGGGTCTTTTAAAACGCAGCCCTATTTACAAGTACATAAAATGAAGGTTTAAGATAATTTCAAGTTCAGAGGTTGATATCCTTGGTTCTTCACCTTCCCCGAC